>DVZL01002939.1:0-14675 GCA_018236625.1 Lasaia peninsularis
AAAATGCTTATTGGCATTAAGTTCGCCTTTGTACATAATTTAGTGCAATAAAGAATTTAAATAAATAAATAAATAAACACTGGTCAATAAAGGTCAGAACACACTAATGGTCTACTATTAGCATCTTGGGAGTGATCACATTTATAAGCAGGATTGAGTTCCGAGATCAACTGTCCTGGACCAAGTATAGTTCAACCTACTACCTAGTTCATAGTTGTAATTATGTTATCATGCTGACGGAGTCACGGGCAACTGCTAGTCTTATTATAGAAAGAGAGACTTCAAAAATATTTAACAAACTTGTAAGATTTTGTACTTAATCTTGTCGGTTCTCAGAGTTTTAGTCTATTTTCTCGAGGTTACACTAAAATGTGATGGACAGTCAAGCACATAAATGCTAAGTAATAGGCGCAAAAGTAGCAGTTAGATAATAAGAGTGATTTATTTAACGCCCTCGTTGGTCGAAGTATTGCGTATACGCCCAATGTCACCAAACACAGGCTCGGAATTGATTCTCGACAAAGGAAGGCATGTGATGTGGCACCTGTAACTAACATAGTTTTATTTTTGTATCTGGGTGCTTATTAAATTTATTCTTGTATCTATGTAAGTATTTCTATGCATTAGTATCGTTGTCTAACATCCCTAACACAAGCATATAATTTACTTACTTTGGGGTTAGATCAATTTGTGTAATTTGTCCAGAGATATTTAAATATTTCATATTAATACCTGTTGTTGTTATTTATATGTATCTAAACAAATCAATAAATTTGGAGTATCTGTATGTAATATTAAAATAACTGCTTTTTACTAAATGCGTATGTATGTTCACAAGGTACATATACCAAAATAATATTTTTAGATTTTTGTCTGTCTCTGTCATCTGTCATCCGTCTGTTTGTACCCACTAATCTCTGAAATGGCTAGACTGATTTAGATGGAACTTCCACTCGCAGATTTCATTTATTTTAGAAATGTCTAAAATAAAATAATTTAATAAGAACGATGGCGAAGTGGCAGGCACTGCTAGTATAATATATAAAAAATGTTGTACCTATCATACTCATAAATGACTAAACCGATTTTGATAGGTTGTTTTTTATACATAAGTGATAAAAGTGGCCTACACCCCATTTTTTATGTAACAGGATTTGTTTGATGTTGGAAAAATATATAACAGGTTTTCTCCCTTTTATATCTAGTTTTTAATAGCGATACTAATAATACAAAAAAAAAGAATACGGTGCCTGGGCAACCGATCTTGGCTCGGTAGTTTCTTTTTCTCAGTGTAATAAGCTTTCGCCTACTTAAAAAAATTGTCATCTGACGGTAAGTCTACAGTCTACACAACTGTACTTATGACGAAGGTCTCATAGCGAAAGAGTTCTTCAATTCCCCAGACGCAGCGCTAACGACTTGGATATTTGCATAATTGTTATCGTAATTACATTGCATAAATCATGTGATAACTTACTTTTTTCCTTAAATTTCTATCGTCACCCTGGAGCTGTAGGCGGAGAAGTACATACGCACCCACGATCAATCGATGATAAGGTCCAGTTATGGGAAAGGTTTTTTTACCTTTGAGATTTTGTAATAATGGATTACCCACATAATATATAATTGTTAGTTTTTTTATGGAAAAAAAGCGAACAAACACACGGCTCTCCTGATGGTATGAGACAACCGTGGGCTATAGACACCATAATTGTTATAAGTGCGTCGCTATCCTGTGGCCAGGGTGATAGGCCTGGTGCGCAAGTCTACCCTACCCTCCGGACCGGAACACGACGTTGTCATTATGGCGGTAGGAATAGGTAAGGCGGTGGATCCCTACCCGGGCGAGTTGCTGCACAGCACTCTACCACCTGTGGTCTTGTTGGCAATGACCTTGATAACCTATGCTAGCCTCTTACGAGCTGACTGGTAGAGAGGCAGATGGTCTATTCTACACAAAGGACCCAGACCAACATAGGGACAAACGGGGCAAAAGTTGCAGTCATAACGAAATTGTAGTGCCCTAATAAGAATGCTTTACGCTGATGGTTTATTTCATTCTTAACGCAAACATACAATAATTTCATGTTTGATGTTGGAAATGAGATAGCATAAACCTATACTAATAAAGAGGAAACATTTGATTGTTTGTTTGTATGTCTCTGAAAATATTATAAGCCGACATTATCCCTGATGAACAGTAGCTACTTTTAACCGCGGGAAAATACTTCATTCTTACGAAAAAACGGATAATGAAAGAACGGGTAGTAAGATCTTTCCGTACTTATCTATTTCACATAACTTCTAAATAGCTAAACTGATTGGGCCAAAACTTTATACGAATACTTCGATAGTTTCCTGTATGATTTAAAATTACAATTGGACCCACTGAAGCCTGGCCGAATAGCCAATGTTATGTATGGATAATAATCTCAGTCCGTGTGTGTCTGCGTGCGTGCGTGTTGTGTGCGTGCGTGTTGTGTGCGTGCGTGTTGTGTGCGTGCGTGTTGTGTGCGTGCTTGTTGTGTGCGTGCGTGTTGTGTGCGTGCGTGCACGCGTGTGTGTATGCGTCACTCACTCTGTTTAAAGGCGTGGTAGACGTTGAGCAGCGTGAGATGGTCACCATCGATGTGTGCAAACCTCATCTTGGCCTCATCCGCCGCTTTCCTAGCTTCATTCGGCCTGACGAACACTTGTGGAACTACGGACAAAGTAAACATGGAATTAAATTATTTTTACGAACAAACAATTATGGCGACTTTATTATTATGTTGCCAAGTATTATGAACAGACTCACCAGACAGCATGGCGGTGATGGATAGTATCTCGTTGGAACAATTATGATGGCAGCTGGCGATCAACATTTTCGCCAGTTGGGGGTCGAGGGGAAACTCCGCCATTACAGCGCCCAAGTCTGTGAGGTTGCCGTCGTCATCTGGAAATAGGGTAGTTTCATTAAATTAATATTGAGTTAGAATAGTTGGAATGTGCCCGAAGTGGCGATAGTCTTGCCACCTATCACCACAGGGCCCTAGTACCTTGACTAATCGTAGGTGTGTTAATATATCTATTGGACTTAGAAGTCGTGGATATACTTCGGCGTGTAGGTACTTTTAAAATTGCGTTAATATTTAATTGAAGTCACGCTCGCGGACCGCATAGGCAACAGTATTATAAGGGAGACGCTTGAATTGAAAAAAGTGTCCATATAAAAATAAGGGAAAGATGCTTTGGAAAACACACAACTTACTTTAAGCGAAAGTTTTGCTTCGCAACCGAAGCATCATCAAGAGATCTAGACGGCACTTCACGACAAGAGTTTAGATCGGTTCAATTTGATACGCAACTATCAAAACTTATGATGAGTGTAGTTGTGTGTCTATCTGGATTGAGTCAATATACATCTATACTACTGTTTTTGGCGGGAGTTGACAAGATAATAATTTGGTCAGTTTTTGACCAACTGCCTCCCTAGTCCCTACCCGGCAGCTTGTAAGAGGCGAGCATAGGTTAACTGGATCACATGACCACTGGTGGTAGTGCTATGCAGCGGCTCGCCTGGGTAGGGATCCACCGCCTAACTTATTCCTGCCACCATGACATTGTCATGTTCCGGTCCGGAGGATAGAGTATCCGGTAGACTTGCACATAAGGTCCACAGGCAACGATGCACCTACAATATCTATGGTGTCTATAGGCCACGGTTGTCTTTTGCATAAAATAGGAGATCCGTGTGCCTGTTCACTGTCTTATCCCATTAAAAAAAAACATACAATACCTTTGCTTCTTCATAGACATATTACAGATTATTACACATACTTTCTCCAAAAAAAGAGGACTGGGGAAAATTTTATTATGGTACTCCAATTTTACCTTCAAAACTTATCGCTCTTACGCTCTTTACTTCAAAGTTGTAATACTCCAGAAACATCTGCAATTAGTCCTTAGAAAAATATCACAGTAAAAATCTCCTCATCTGTCAAAACAAACACTCACCCAAAGCGGCCAAGTAGTTGAGCAGTTCCAATGCCCTCATGAGGGTCTCCGGGGCGGGAGGGTCCATGAAGTCAAAATGCACCAGGTCGTCGATACCCAGCTTCTTCAACTGCAAAACTACAGATCCTAAGTTTGATCTGCAAATGCAAGGCGGGTGTCGCATTAGACACGAGCAACTGTATGGCTGTTTCACCACTCCCTGATAACTACTAAACAAACAAACATCTTTCTCTAACATTTATATTTTTTATACAAAAAAAGTATAAATTTTTTTTTCTTCACTTTAGACTAAGCTTAACAAATTTGAGTAAAACTTTAAGAATTTTGTTTGCCTCAAATAAAAAAAGAAAGATATGGATTACAAGTTTTGGTATAAGACTCAAAAATGGCTCAACTTATGATTAATCTATGAAATTAAAAATGAAATATAATTGCATTTTTTAGGTTTAAAAAAATTGGCAACTAGAACAAAACATGCCAATAATTCTGACTCCTGCATCCAATTCTAAAATTAAATTTAACTCTACCAACCTACACATGTAGCCTAAAAGGTGGGGTTTTCTTTTTATATGAACTACTATTACATCGTATAATATTTAAAATTTATATATAATAAGTTAAGCCTATGAGTATCAGAGAGGGGCGAAACAGTTCAATTTGAGCTTGGGGATAATCATAATCAATAATTTACTAATTAATTACAAATAGTACATATTACAAAACTATACAACAATCATATAAATTTATCAATATAACTGTAAAAAATGTTACCAGTACAAAACTAGTACAATCATTGCATCTCTAATATTTGAGACCTCAAATTGCAAAATGTTTTATTATTCTATGATGTTAGTTGTAGTAGGTGTTGTCTGCCCTCTATTGTATCCAGATCCAGTAGAAGTACAAAATACATAGATACTTGAACTACATACAATGGCCACTCAAGCAAACCACACATACACAGTGCTCATGGATTCGGTAACTCACGATATATTACAAACAGTGCAAAGGAGAGTGTTTACCATTTGAGATGCTCTGTTAACTTTTATGTGCAGAAATAGAGGAACAAAGAAAATTTTCAGTATAGTTTTATATCGCAGAATAAATTGCTTTGTTTAATAAAAAGGGTTAGTTTTATAAAACAAAGTCTTATATAGTCGATAGCCTCAGCATGACCAAGCTTAAGTTTAAATAATGAAGCACATATATGTGATTAACTTTTGCACCTATCTGTTTTGTGGAATAAAACTGAAGTTAACCTTTAATAAACACTAACAACAGTGTTTTATAAATTTCAAAACTGGGATTTTCATTGATTAGGACCAAAAATTGGCTTAAAAGATGATATTCATCAAAATCAGCATGGTAGATGCAGACATCTTTAGTGAAATAAAAAATGTTTAATATTGTGTTGTTTAAACAGTGGTCATACGCTGCATATTAACTTTAATTAAAAAAAACAATCCTGTTCCACCCAAATCACCTCAAAATTTCTGGATATGTGTTGTCCTGCATTTCGTCCTGGTATGCCTTCTCTGTGTACAGACGGAAGCACTTTCCAGGCCTTGTTCTTCCAGCACGGCCTGCCCTTTGTTGTGCTGACGCTTTACTGATCGGAGACACCAATAGGGACTCCACACGAACTCTTGGATTATACACTTTTTGCTTTGAAAATCCTGTATCAATCACAAACACTACACCGTCTATCGTAAGAGATGTTTCGGCGATATTTGTAGACACTACCACTTTCCTCCCAATCCCCCCTCCTGGTCTATTAGGAGGGGCTGGTTCAAAGATCCTCTGTTGCAAATTTGGTGGCAAAGTTGAATATAACGGTATACACTTTAACTCTCCAACATCTGGACCAACACTATCAATTTCACGCTTTATTCGCTTACATGCATCTTCTATTTCCTCTTGTCCCGTTAAAAATAATAATATATCCCCAGATATCTCTTCACATAAATGTATCTGTGTGACTGTGCGTATAGCCGCTTCTAAATAATCTTGTTCTGGTTGTGGGGTATAGAAAATCTCCACTGGATGTGTACGACCTGGTACGTTCATTAATGGCGCATTGTCAAAGTAATGCTGAAATTTCCCAGCATCTAATGTAGCAGACATAATAACTAGTTTCAAATCTGAACGTTGTTTAATAACTTCTTTTAAAACACCCATCAAAATATCAGTCGCTAATGTTCTCTCATGGGCTTCGTCAAGAAGAATTACCCTGTATTGCTCTAACATCGGATCTGACATGGCTTCTCGTAAAAGCATACCATCTGTCATGTATTTCAAAACAGTCTGTGGTCCAGAACAGTCTTCAAAACGAATACTGTAGCCAACTTGTTGTCCAAGTGCAACGTCCATTTCCTCGGCAACTCTCTGTGCAACGGACATGGCGGCTACTCGTCTAGGTTGAGTACAGGCCACACCATTTGATTTACCGCTTCTAGCAGCAAACTCTACACTCCATTGTGGTATTTGCGTTGTCTTTCCTGAACCAGTTTCACCGACAAGCACCACACATTGGTGTGTGTCAAGGAGTCTCATGAAATCATTTTTGTATTCCCACACAGGGAGGTCCAGGCGCCGTCTGAGTAGTTCATGATAACGTTGAGAATGTGGGAGACCTGAGGACAATAATATTTCAATTATAACTAAGTTGAAAGATAGGCTTAACAAAAACAATAAAATGAGTTGTAATCCCTATTTTTCACAAACTTTCAAATATGCGATACAAAATAAATAATACCCGAAAAAAAACAAAAACCATGCTTTTACTGCTAACCAAACTAAAAACTAGAAAATAATTTTCAATTACAAAGAGTTACATACTACGAACAATCATTCATAATTAATCATCACAAACAAAATTATAAGAAAATTAAATTTATCAACAAAATAATTCAATTCTTACTGAATTGAGCATGAGCATTTCCTGTGCAATTTCAACTCGCATTTGACCAGATTTTTTACATACATTTTTTAGTTAATAATTTTTAGTTAGTGGTAGATCTTTTATATGGTCGGGAAGTTTATTGTGGAATTGTCCTCCTGATAAGAAACAACAGTGGCCAATAAGCATCATAGATGTTGTAGGTGCGTAAACATGACCGTATGTACAAGCCTACTGTTAACGGGTTAACCTTTGTGCGAGAGTCCGACTCGCACTTGGCCGGTTATTTGTAGCTTTCTGACTGATTACACAATGTTCTTAATTGTTTCATCTATAAAAACTATGAACTAAGTATTGAAATTTAATCTATTCAGTATGCGTACTACTTCAGCTGTATGCGCTTTGGACTTTAATTCGGGTAGTCAAGTTTGAAACCCGCCATATTTTCTAACTTATGTACATTTTCAGTGCTCTTACGGTGAATGAAAACACCGTGAGGAAACCAGGATTCGTTCAATTAGACCTAATTTAGGTTTGGGCCTAGTTTCCCTTCTGGATTGCAGAGGTCAGATGACTGTCGCTTTCCGTAAAAACTGGGATCCTTGTCAAATCCCCTAGATTAGTTAGCCAACCCCAATATCATCTGATATAATTAGGTATAAGGCTATGAAGAAGTTATGAAGTGACAAACGGAAACATGGATTCATTTTAATGTACAGAGGTAACTATTGGCTGATTTACCTGTGTAAGGATTGATTCCCGGTGTACTAGCAGCAGGAGCCATTGTGGTGGTGGTCGAATCTGACGATGTTTCTCCACTTAACTTGGCAGCAGCTGCCTTCTCTTCCCTATAAAACAAAAAATTATCTATCCAGTTTCAAAATGACTCATTTTTTTAAGGTTCCGTACCCAAAGTGTAAAAAACGGAATAACCTACCTAAGTTGACCTAAGCAGAAACATATTAAGGTGTTAATCGAAGTGCGGTATGAGGGGGACGTAAGAGGTCACGCTTAATAACCAACCACGTCTGCAAAGCTAGCATTGTAAAGTGAGCAGAATTCAAAAAAGGGTGTTAATTTAGTGCAACAATTAAAAATTTGACGCTCTTTTCAAGTCGCGGTAAAACGATACACCCCAAAAATCAACTTAAAAATAATATGCATAAAAATGTCAGGCGTCCGTAATTAGTGCTCAATGAGTGCTGGTTATACAAGAGGAAAAAGAAAATAAAAACGTACATATCAATATATGTTTATATAATCGCGCGGGATGTCAATTTTCGAATACAATGCAACGGCATTGTAGGTGTAATAAAAAATATTGTTAAAAATTACGTATTATAAGTGCGTGTCGTAGACAATGCGTTTTATTCAATTCTGATTCTTGTTATTGAGTTTAATGTTCATGTTTGTAAATTTAAGTTTATTTACGGGATTCGTGGCCATAATTACAAATATTTTTGTGAAAAATTAACACATATTGAAAAACGCTTAAGTGGATTCATTAACCAATTCTGAACATACTACTTCGGATTCTTTTACTGTTAGTTATGTTACATGGTGTATATAGTAGGGCAACAGAGGGTAGTGGGAGCCAAAAAGTTCCTGAATTTGGGTTCTATTTAACCTTTCCCTTCGTAGGCTCCATCTTGCAAAATTACAGAAGGCAGAGGTGAAATATTTTTGACTACACAATCAGTCACATTCCTTTAACTGTTAAAACATCATCCAAATATGAACTTTTTTTTTTCACTATTTGTTCTGTAAGTCGATTTATATATATAAATATCAATTTCACCACTTATATTAGATTAAAATCAAAATAGAAAGCTGCACGTCTAAACATTAAAAATTCTAGAGTAAACTGTCTCATTAGTCACTATGGAACAGTGGTATGTGGAAATAGGTGTAGGTATAAAAAGTGGAAACCAAGTCAAACAAATATTTTAAGAGTTTGAGTTATTTATTCAAGTTTAGACTTGCATTCAGCAAGTTTAAAAGCAACCATTATACTCTCGAACTAGAAACTCTGAAAATGTGATTTAATTTGGTAATTTTGAGTGAATAGGAAAATTATGTTGAATATTTTTAAACAACAGCTTTTATATCTTAGCCAAAATCAAGGTGTTTAATGAAATATATCTGATATATGTTAGTGTTGTTGAGGAAGTGATTATGAGGAAGAGGAGGAGGAAGAGGAATTGTCACATGCAATTTTAGAGGATGTGGATGAGGAAGAGGATTCGGATGAGAAAGAGTATGATAGGAAATTATAAATACAAGCAGACCCAACCCAAAAGCCGCTGTCCTGTTTGTATATAACTAGGTACATACATACACAAAAAATAATTAAAAGGGCATTTCTACTGGACCAATCTTTGATTCTAAACCATTCTCAAAACACACACTGCGGCTGTGACTGTGCGCATCACGCTGCGGCTTGTGCGTTGCTATGGATACGCGACGCGCATGCGCAGTGATATTTCTCATAAATTCCTCTTACATTTTGAGGAAGCAATAGCGGAAGAGGATTTTTTTATTTTTATTTATGAGGATGCGGTAACGGTTGAGGAACCCAAAATATTGCGGAACTTCCTCATTATGAGGAAGCGGAAGTGGAATCCTCAGCAACACTAATTAATATATACATAAACAGCATGTGATCAACCTTTTCTCGTTTTAATGCCCAGGAGGTGCATATTATTTTTCTGCGCGACGGAAATAGAAAATGGCTAATTAGTTTAGTACTGTGCTAAGCTAAGTTGCTCTAAAGTTCCACTTTCCGCATAAGGAGTAAAAACATTTTTTACAGCGGACTATCAATAAAATCGTGAACGAAGTCGCGGGAACATTAAGCTTGTATTCACTAGAGAAACCATACTTTTAAAAAAGTAAGAAGGGGTTATTTAAATGTTCTAGTGTTTGTCTATCGAGAGTATTTAGAATTAAATAAAATATACTTCTAACACTTGTCAAAGCGTCGTATACGAATACGTGCCGAAACTGCATTCTATTATCTTTTTACTGTCATGTTAAGATCTTATGAAATATTTATTTCTTGAATTGAAATTACAAGTTTAAAATATTTCAAATGGTCTTGGTCTTGTGTAGGTTTTCTCTGTGTAGAATAGATCATCTGCCTCTCTACAATGCAGCTTGTAAAAGGCGAGCATAAGTTAATTGGATCTCTAACAACATGACCACTGGTGGTAGAGTGCTGTGCAGCAACTTGCCCGAGTAATCCACCGTCTTACCTATTCCTGTCGCCATAATGACATTCTTGTGTTCGGGTCCAACAGCCTGACTATGAAATAGCAACGCACCTATAACATCTTTAAAGTCTATTGGCCACGGTTGTTTTCTGCCATCTTTTATTTTTTTTTAATATTTCAATATACCGAATTCACTTGTCTACAATTTTTTGTACAATTAATCACAAACTCTCGCAAAAAAAAACACAGTAATATATTTTTTAGAGAAGAGGAAGCAAATGGTCAAGTGGGTCATCTGATTACCATCAGAGTGATCACCGCCGCCCACTAACACCCGCAACACCAGAAGTATCACAGATGCGTTGCCGACCTTTTAGGAATGGGTATGCTCTTTTCTTGAAGGTTCCCAAGTCGTTTCCGTTTTGGAATACCGCCGCTGGTAATTCGTAGGTATAGTACGAGGCAAAAAATATCTTAGGAAACGCACGGTCGAGGAGCGCTAAGCATCATGGTGGTAGGCGCTATCAAACCAAACTACTTTTCAGAGCATTCTCCATGGTAAATGCGGCAGAAGACACTGAGTGAACAGATATCTCTATGCAACGCCAAAGAGTCAAGCCGATTGCAAAGAGCCTTGTCGTCGAGGATTCGAGATGACATCGTGCGACTCGATCAAGCACGACACACCATTTTAAACTCTTCACCTCAGACTCATCACACTCTCAACGTACGTTTCGCTTCGCGACCGAAGCATTTTTAGGTGAACTAGGTTAAGTGTAGTTGTATGAAGACAAAAAAGAGTTATTTTAGAGCCACCCTGCGGAAAAAATGATATAAAATGTACAGTAATAATTGGCATTTATGCATTGTCTGTATTTTTTTAAGCAATTAAAAAGGCATTAAGCAGATACATAGAAGTTCCTCAAATATTGTATGCGTCTGTACAGAAATAATGACATATGTTTAATATTTAAGCGTGTTCATAAATATATTTTGTGTAAATTAACGTTTCTATTTCCGAAAACAATTTCTAAGATTGATTACACAGGGTAACAAAAACATTTATTTTTTTAAATTTTTATTCTCTTTCTGTATGAAATATTCACCTTAATAAAATACTTTTATATATCTATCCATATTAACATTCATTTTGTATCATTTTATTATGATCATCGAAGCCTTAATTATTTCAGCTAAAATGTATCACGACATACATTGGCTGTTAGTCGGTATGAAGTTCGCTGGGTCAGCTAGTAAGGAATAAGTAATAGGCAAATATTTTTATTAACATCTTTTATTATAGCATAATGGTTAAAAAATTACATCCCCTTACAAATAATAAGGTCCATATGGGTATGAACATCCACAAGAGGGATAAGAGCATCCGCAAGAGGGATACGCGGCGGGGATGGCAGCAGGGATAGCTACTGGTAGTCCATAAGGTAGTTTCTCGGCGAGTAAACTACTGACAGTCAGTAGAGAGAGAGTATCAGCGAGGGTACTGGCTACTGGGTCAGAGGCATACACGACAGGAGAGGCAGCAGATACTACAGGACCTGATATGTACTGGCCGTGGCTCTGAAAAAAAATATAAAATTTTATCTGCATCCTACTACATAATATTATAAATGCAAAAAATCCCAGTACTGATTTTTATGAAATTTGCTACACACATAGAGGACTACTTGATTAAAGCATAGTGACAGTTTTTAAAATACAATAAAAGGAGGGTGTTGTTTTAAGCAATAAGTATTATAATTTAAAAAAAAATTGCGCTTTGATATAACACGCGGGCGAAGCCACGGACGAAAGTCTAGTGTCTTGTAAAAAATATAAATACCGTCACGCCACTATCCCCGAAAGGGGAGGCAGAGGTACATATGTATCGACGATTAGCTGACAACATTAGGTCCCATAATGTGACAGGTGGCAAGTCCGTCGCCATATTGGGCACAAATTCAATCTCAATCAATATTATAAATTTTAGGTAAACTGATAAGTTACCCTATCCGGTAACCTAACTCAGTACCTTGTGTGTTAAAGTTGGACTTCACTTGACAACAAAGAAGATACATCTATCCAAATAAATAAAATCGATTTATCGTGATGACTCTGGTTATGGAATATCAACTGAGGTCTCCCTGGGTACCTACATCCATCCACATTCGTATTGTATATCTGTTTTGTCAATCTTTCATCATTCATTCTTTCCACATGACCAAACCTTTGGAGCATGCCCTTTCCTACTTTTACATCGAAATTTTCTTTCCATCCTACTTTTTCCCTTATCCCACTATTATACTATAGGACTATTCTTCCACCTTAGCCTTTTATTTATTTATTATTTATTTAAACATTTATGCACAAAAAAATGAACAAAAGTGGACTTAATGCAACGTGGCATTCTCTACCAGTCAACCTAACTTAATTAGAAATATACAGGTGATTTATAAAGTATATTTTATGTTATTCACAAAATATATAAACTTATACTTACTTATACATATTAAATAAAATATTATTAAAAAAATCATAGTTAAAACAAATATATATTATATCAGATGATATAGGGGTCGGCTACCTAATCAGGGGAATTTGACGAGGACACCAGTTTTTACACAAAGCGACTGCTTTCTGACGTCTGCAACCCAGAAGGGGACACTTGGCCCAAACTTAGATTAGGTTGAATTCAATGAATCCGGGTTATCTCACGATGATGTTTTCTTTCACCATAACAGCACTCAGAAATTTTACATATGTTAGAAAAGCTCATTATTACATGGCGGGGTTTAAACTTGAACTACCCCAATGGAAGTCCTAAGCGCGTAACGCTAGGCTCCAATTACAGAATTATTATTATCACAGAATTATAACCCACACGGATGAAATCGCAGGCAACAGATAGTAATTGATAAAAGCCTTTTATTTCTAACTATACGTAGGTTATTGGAACTGGCAGTTAATCGATTGTTAAATATATTTCTCAATATTGTAACTTTCCGATGGTGAAAGAAATTTCGAAATCAATTCAGTTGCCTAGAAGTGTGTTATAGTATTACATACCTACAAATAATTTATATTTTTACTACCCGACGAACTTCGTCCCACAATCTTGCATAATAATTCAAGTGATTAGGAGGATTCAAGTATTACGTAACGCAATTTGGGGATAAAGAGGGGGATTTTTTAGGATTCTGTACCCTAGGGGTAAAAAATGGAACATTATTACTAAGACTCCGCTGTCCGTCTTTCTGTCAGCCAGCCAGACCTAATACTCGAACACTAAATAACTTGAATAGGATACAATAATGGAACGCTTCCACATTATGAAATGAAAATTATTTATTTGCCGAATATGTGAGTTTAAAAGTTGTTCAAAAACAAAAGTTTTTAATTATCCCGATATATTCTACTACAACATGGTATGCAAATATTTTAACAGATAATTTATATTTATTTATTATTAACTATAAAACTGTATATTATATACTAAAGAAATATTATTTTACACCCGAATTATTTTAACCCTGTCTACCAGAAACTACCACCTTTCCAAACCTAGCCCGTCAGGAGAAAACACAGCGAAACAAACTCCCCGAACAATAAAATGAAGTATGAAATGAAAGACAATACGTATCGCCATCTACCGGTCTGATTTGTGAATCTAAACTATGCAGGTCGCCACCCAAATGCATCCAAAAAATCGTTCAATTCAGGTCAGTAGTTTAGGTAGAGTTTAGTGAAATACACACATACAGTAGAATTATATATATAAAGATTTAGTGTCCCCTCCGAAATGGCTAAACCAATTATGATGAAACCTTATCTTGTGTTGGTATGTCTGTGAATAGGTTGTTATCTATTCTTCATACTCCTAAGTACGGTTTTGCTAATTCAACTAGTAAGGATTGATTACGCATGGAGGAGGAAATGATATTCTCACCTGAAGAGCCAAGCTGGCAACCGCACAAATAACGAAAACGAATTTCATTTTTACTTTGAAGTTGGTACCCTTGTTAGGAAGCTACGTTTAGAAAATAGCGTTCTGTGAAATTGTTCAAATATTTATTGTATTTATATGACAAAATGACACAATTATTTATGTGAAATAGTTGAAACGAAATGTCTTTGTAATTTTATTGGAATCTTGAGAAATACACTGTAAGTATAGAAAGAAGTTACACAAGTACATACATAAGATCTGAAAGAGAGACTCCGGAGGTTGCCAGTGTAAGGAAGGTTCTTTTTTAGGGTTCCGTATCGAGAAGGTAAAAAACGGAACTCTATTAGGTACTAAGATTCCGGCTGCCTGCATCTGTTTGACTTTTTTTATGGAATGTGGAAGTAAACAAGCACACGGCTCTCCTGATGCTAAGAGCTAACTTTGGCATATAGATACCATAGTTGTTGTAGGTGTGTCGCTGTCCTGTGGCCGAGGTGTTAGGCCTGGTGTGCAAACCTACCGACTACCCTACCCTCTAGACCGGAAGTTACTAGGTGGTAGAGTCTTGCAACGACTCGCCCGGATTGGTACCACCGCCTTACCTATTCCTGCCACAATAGCGACA
>DVZL01002940.1:0-14675 GCA_018236625.1 Lasaia peninsularis
ATTTATATTTAAATATAATTTCTGAGAGGTTAGACAGAGGTACATTTTTGTTAGGTCCCATGATGTGACTAGTCCGTCGCCACATCGGACACAAATTCAATCTCGGGCAACGTTATGTTTTTGAGATAAACTGGAAAAAATTATAAGAACAAGCTGCCCCAGCCGGTAACTTGCGTGTCAAAGTTGAAAACTGATTCAAATTAATAAAACATGAGTGAATTCAGATCTGGTAACATCCTTCCCATTTGTCAGTTTATTAGTTACGGTGGCCGCGACTTCGTTCGCGTTTTTATTTAGTTAATTCATTTTATACATTCCTAAAATAAAAATACCTAGCCTAAGCCATTCCTTGTTACATTAGGTGTCTGCCAGTGAAAGTCCCGTCAAAATCAGTCCAGCCGTTTCAGATATTAGCAACAGACAGACAAAAATTCTAAAAAATGTTGTATTGGTGTATGTACCTTATAAATATACATATGAACTTGGTAATAACGGTTATTTTAATATTACATACAGACACTTCAACTCCAACTTTATTTATTTGTTTAGATTAAGTAGTAGCTATTAAAGAGTTTTGATCTAAAAGAAATAGCGTAGATAATCGTAATTTAATAATAATTATTGTTTGATTAAACAGACGGACGAATTATTATTAGTTTCTTATCTCACCGTGTCGCTACTTGATGAGAATACGGTCTGCCACCGTCGGGCCAGAATAACCTTGCAAGCCCCAGATCAGCTATTTTCAGAATTCCTTCATGGTTTATCAACAGATTTGCTGGCTTCAAGTCCTAAAAATATTGAATGAATGATATGTGTAGTAGTAGGCAACATTATTAGGGACAATGCTGGATATTTTTTAATTCTAGCATCACTTAATTGTTAATACAATTTCGACCATAGACCATAATATTTAAATCTGTAGTACTTTTGCATATAACGTAGAGCTTCGGACTTCCATTTCTGTAGTCCAAGTTCGACCCCCGCTACATACCAATGAGTTTTTCTAACTTAAGTATGTACATTTTCTGAGTGCTCTTACGTTGCCTTCACCATGAGAAACATAGTGAGGAAACCCGGATTTATGTTTGTGAATTGGACCTAATCTAGACTTGGACCTAGTTTGCCTTCAGGGTTGCAGAGTTCAAACTCACTCTGCGTAAAAACTGGCGTCCAAGTTTAATCTCCTAGATTTGGTAGCCGACCCTGATATCACCTAATATAATAGCGGAAGATAAAATTTTTACATATAACGTATATATGTATATTGACAAAAGGATGCTTAACCATCCAATAGTGCCAAGTCGTCCCAAACTTTCTTCAAGAAAAGTCTTCAAAAACATTCCCTTTCATAAAAATAAGTTGCTAGATAGGTGGGTACCGGACATGGCAGATTTTTAATAGCCAGAATCTCGTAAAGTCTTAAATATCCTTAGGAAGTGACTTTATTTTATGCAAAAAATATAATTACCCTATGCATTACGTAATGTGCATGCATATACCGTGTCCCCTTCAGCATCATTTGTGCATACGACTTGATGCAAGGCAGAGTCAGCTCCTCTTGATTGTGATGCAGCATGTCCCATAGACCGGAGCACATGTATTCCAGGACCAACACCAGACTCATGCCACGAGGGAACATATCGTACATTTTTATAACCTGAGGAATGTGCAAAAAATTTAGTTCAAGCAGTTTTCTACAGACGCACTCGCGTGGTCAACGGCAAGTTCATTTTTACCATAGAATAAGGAGTAGGTAGTGTTTAATAAGTAGAGGAAATAACGAAATGCAAATCGCCGTTGTGGTCGAGCGTAGCTGGTGTTCAAATTATTACGCACGATGTCCCGGGTTCTATTTCCGGGTAGTGCATCTCGTTCTAATGACTTTTTTCAGTTTATCTAAAAAAATATTGTCGGAAAATCGTAATAAGCATCTACCTCTGCCTACTTCTTCGGAGATATGGGTATTTATATTATTATAAATAAAACAGACGATATTTATATTATTTTAACATAATGCAAGTTGGTAAGGAAAAATAAAGCATGTAAGCAAAATTGAATTGAAGGAAAGAGAATTGAAAGTGAAAAGCCTACAAAGACCATAGATATAAAAATATATTACACTCTTCCCGAACGAAAAATCTGATAGAAAAAAGCCAAATAAACATTGAAATATTTGTAAAGAGTTTGAACTAACATATTTACACCGGAGTAACTGTAGAGCTTTGATCTCGCGCATAACATTCACTGGTATACCGTCTTCCAGGTTTTTTATAAGTATTTTCTTCAAAGCCACTTCCCTTCCAGTGGGCAGATGTTTGGCTTTGAACACAAGGCCATGTGCACCTTCGCCAATCCTGCCAACTACCGAATAACTTGTTATATCACCGGTCATGTTGAATAGAACTTGGTAAAAATATGCAGATACACGTGGGAGATAATCAATGTTATGTTGCTATGGGATACGAATTATAAACATTGGAAAGCATAGATAATATATAAGACAAGAGTTTTTTAAGCATGAAGCTTAAAGTAAGTACTACATAGTTTGATCTAGCGTACACGCCATCGACTAACCGCGAGGTTCAGGTTCGATTTTCGACGAAGACAGACCTTTGTGTGATCAACATGGATGTCTGTATTTCCGGGTCTGAGTGTCTATTAAATTTATTCTTGTATATATTGAAGTATTTCTATGTATTAGTATCGTTGACTAACACCCATAACACTAGCATTTAATTTGCTTAGGGGTTAGATCAATTTGTGCTATTTGTCCAGAAATATTTATTCATTACATTTGGGACTTTTTTCCCGTGTTAGTCCGGATCTCCGGCGTAAAATAGATCATCTACCTTCTCACCAGGCAGCTCGTAAGAGGCGAGCATAGGTTAACTGGGTCACTACCAACATGACCACTTGTGGTAAAGTGCTGTGCAGCTACTCGCCCGGGTAGGGATCCACCGCCTTATCAATTCCTGCCAAATCAACCAATTAAAGTTACCAATGGTTAAAGGACATGAAAGAGTTTGTATGTCTTATAATTATCATAACTTAAGCCAATTTAAGTCCACTATTAGACATAAACCTACTCCATAATTTCTCATCGCGTCTACCATCGCGTAACCTAAACGATGAAACTAAAAACTAAAAAAAAATCTTTAGTTATATACTTAGTTCCGTTCCCAACGAGTTAAAACGATACTCTATTAGGTACTAAGACTCCGCTGTCCATCTGATTATCTGTTGATCTGTCTGTCTATCAGTCTGCCTGTCTATCGGTCTGTATTTCACGAACCGTGATAGCTAGGAAGCTGAATTTTTCACAAATGTTGTATATCTGTTGGCGACATAACAAATACTAAACAAAATAAAGTTAGCATTTAAAGGGAGCCTCCCTCATACAAGAAACGTAATTTTTTGCCGTTTTTATAGATAGGCAATGGTACTGAAGCCTTCCTGCTTTTTTGCTAGTAGATAATCTACATCTTTACAAAGGTATATAAATAGCTATATGTAACCAAAATGGTGCGATAATTAAGCAAAAAACAAACGGTTGATACATTAAGCCTCTCGCTTAAGTAAGTTTACCGAATCAATTTTAATAGGAAAAGACTAAGCACAAAAATTCGACTAAATCGTTAAAACTGTTATGGAGATACCCGCTACAAACATGCAGGTGTACTTAGGAATTGTAACATCTATTAATTATACGTAAGTAATAGATTTCTTTATTACATTTTGATTACGTAACTATGAGATTTGAATACGAAACAATCATCTTTCTTGTTGTTTGTTCTTATATGATTCAAAATGAGAATTTCTTCACCACGCACAACTGTGTCTACAATTAAAACAATAGGTACTCGGGATATATTTATACAGCTGTTTGATTTTGGAAACTTAAATTATAAAATGGACGAGTTAGGTCTTATAATCTTGATTGTAGCGAAGGTTCACATATAGGCAATATAATTTTACAAAAAATGGGGTTTTTAATAAATAGTGCAATAATCCTTGTTTGCATTTTTAATGTAGTTGAAAATGCGTCTATTCTCGCAGTGTTTTCATCTCTTTCATTTGCAGATCATTTAGTGTATAGAGGCTATGTTTCCCTTCTCTCTCGAGCTGGACATTCGATAGTCGTCATGACTCCATACCCCGGACATTACGGATACCCAGAATTGGAAAGAATCGTTGAGCTAGGAGTTTATGAAGAATCTGCTGCCTTTTGGGATGAATACGTGAAACTGATGGAGGATGCAACCGATTATTATTCAAGAATGAAAGATATCAATAATCTAGCGGTAAAGATAGCAGTGGCCCAGTTAAAGTCGAAAGCGATGACTACTCTATTTAACACGCCGAATGTTAAATTTGACCTCGTTATAACTGAAGCTGAAATACCTCTGATGTTTGCCATCGCTGAGAAATATCAAGCTCCTCATATTGCTATCACGACTTCTAGTGGAACAATAAACCAATATGAATCTAAGGGAGTTTCAGCTCATCCAGTTTTGTATCCAGACGTAAATGCACTAAGTTATAGAAACCAGAGCCAGTGGCAAATAATGATCGAAGTAAATCGGTACATCAATTCTAGGAATGAATATTACAACAAGTATCTACCGTTATGTGAAATTGCTGCAAGAAAAATTTTCGACTTTAAAGGGAGTCTTCTTCAATTAGAATATAATATTGATATGCTTTTGATTGCAAGTAATCCACTGTTAGTTGGAAATAGACCGACTGTTCCGGGTATTACGTATGTTGATAGGATGCACATAAAGCCAGGTTTTAATCTACCAGAGGTAATATAATCGTATAAATTTCTATAGTACTTTCGCATTAAGAATGCAGGGCCCATCAACCAATCAAATTACTCATAATTAGAAAGTAAAGTTCGCAGTGATCAGTTGGAGTCATTCTTTTAAATAAAACGGTTGTCCAATTAATAATACCTGCATTTTCAACGTGAACATACAAAAGACTGGAACTTGGAAAGTGGCTCATAGGATTATTTTCCAAGTGAAATGGTTGTGTCTTTATAATAATTCTAACTAATAATACACCTTTTTCCTGGCGAAAAACTGCATTCTTTACGTGAACGTCCTTACAGTAGGTATCTTATATTTTTCATAATTACAGGTTAGGACCATGTTCGTCTCTTTGGTAGGCCTCTATTTGCGCTGGCCAATAATACAATGCAATAACTATTTTCTTTCGTATTTGCAGTTTTTATTAATTAAATTTTATAGGTTCCACAGATAAAGAAAAGGAGATTGATAAATGTATATGATTTTAAGTGCTTTTAACAATCATTCGCCATACAAACACTTTCCACAGGTGATTTAATAGTGTATTTTTTACAGGACGTCAAAGGCATATTAGATTCGGCATATAAAGGTGCAATTTACATGAGTTTAGGTGCAATTCAAAAACCGGAACATTTGTCAATACATTTGTTGCAGACATTAGCTAATGCGTTCAGAGAACTTCCATATTTAGTTTTTTGGAAGATATCCAATACCACCATGATAAATGTACCTGACAACGTGATCACTAGTGCATGGTTTCCTCAGCAAGAAATTTTAGGTAAGCCTACGCAAATAGACACCACAATGCATATTTAAGTTTTGCAGCTGTTAGTTGAGGCTAGTTTAAATGTTCCTATGTATACATAGTGAAAGTTTTACTTTTAGAAATATTGTATGTTATTTCTGGGCACATTAAATATTTATCTCTACCCTACTGAAAGTTCCAGATATATCCAAATAATCACGATGATTGAGTGGAAGTTATTGTAAACTATTGTATATAGTATATCTATAGTTATCATATTTATTTTTTTAAGCATTTTTTATATTCTTTTTTACATTATTTTTTTATATTCTTTTTTTATATTTGAAATTTTGTTTATTTTTGGGTGTTTGGTGTTTTAGTTAGTTGCAATAAATATTTCTATTTAAAACGAGGATTCCAAATACTTAATTATAATCTTATAGATTACAACGTGGAAAACACGAATAAATCTCATTAAGTTTTCGTATCCACTGATACATCACACTACAATTTTTATCTGGATTTTTTCGATCCAAATAGGTTTATCAGGATTCCCAATGGAACCTAACTTTTTATATCGGAGTTTTTCTAAAGAGTATCCAGGTATCTTTATGTGTTTTTGTTGTTAGAGAGCCGTAGCTCTTTACCAGCTGTAGACAAAAATATTAAATGAGTGGTCATACCCTAACGCTGTGTCTATATGAGTCTAGCTGGTGGTCTTGCTCGAGTCTAGTACACCTCTTGCGTTAGTATATAGACTAGTTGGAACGAAGTTCCTTATCGCGCGTTGTGAAAGGGGGTTAAACGAAAAAAAATCTCACGAAAAAAGTTGGCACTACACTTTTTTGTTATTGCTACTGTAACCACTGTGTATGTCGTCGCCGGATTAATATTTTTTTGTTCTAAGTTGGAGCACAAAAATGATGACATGACGGCAGTCCCAGCAGAAGAACTCCGATATAAAATGTTAATTCCTAGATTAAAATTGTACTGTATCGTATCAGTTGATACGAAAATTTAGTATCAAATATACAATAGTTTACAATATCTTCCGATCAATCATCGTTTTTATTTGGATCTCCAACTGTCAGCAGATGTAACAGACAAGGTTGTGGACACTGAACCGGAGTGTTCGCAGGAAAGTTATAGTCCATCCTATTTGATACTCTTATTTGAATTATATATTTTCAGATCACCCAAATATCAAAGCTTTCATCACACACGGGGGCGCTCGATCTCTAGAAGAAGCACTATTCTACGAAGTACCGATAGTAGGATTTCCAATAGTGGCGTCAAGAAAAATATTCATGGAGGAAATCACTATGCATGGGGCTGGGGAAATATTAGATCTTTATTATTTAGATACAGATAAAGTCAAAGACGTTGTAAACACTGTTGTTGGTGACGAAAGGTATGTTTATGCGTATTATTGGATAGCAAATAAGCAGATGGATTACATGAGAAATATAATATTAATAATAGGTACAAGTATATATTGGAATTTTATACTTATATTCCGACATTTCAAAAACACAACTAACAATATTATTATACTATACTTTCTATATATATATATATATAATTTAACTTCAATAAATAAGTTTTCACAGCCTAGCCGCCATAATGATGCTGTCATGATATTGTGGTGAAATAAAATACTGTTACCTTCCAGCAAAAGAAACAAATTTTTTTTCTGTCATTATAATTACTAACTCGCTTTTGTAAGATATCTTACAAAATTACCAATATACCTAACTCAACATCTATTCTAGGCTTGATATGTTTAATTGGATTAACTAATCAATTTTTTTTATATTATGTGTGGCTAACTTGAGGACAGTAAGACGTACGTAAAGCCCTTTTACATCACACGTATCTACATACACATGTCTTCACGTCAGATTCCTTGTGGGCAGGGGCACCAACTCCGTGGGTGCTCGGGTGCTCCAGCACCCACGAGAGGTAAATAGTGGGTGCCGAGCACCCACGTTTATGAATATCTAAAATAATTCTCTTTCTCATCTTTTAACTAAATTTAAATAATATAGGTACAGTCGACTCTGTTTAAAGGTTTTAGCCGTCTAAAGGTTTCAGGATACATTCGTTAAAGGTTCTCAGAAATTCCCCTACTCTTTCATTCTCGAGTGACCAGTCACAATTCGGTCTTTTAAGCTCTACTATTAAATTACCGACTGATATTACACACACATTATAATAAATTATCTTTTCTAAATAAGTATCTTGTATTTTCTTGTGTTTACCCTCCCCTGTTTGTGGGCACCCTCGGAAATTTTTAAAACTCGGCGCCCCTGGCTCACACTTAACGTATTGGGAACTTTTTAAGATGATTCGCGCAAATGAACACTTAAACCGATTTAACCCGTACTATCCCACGGTCTTGAGAATAATATCAACCAACTACTGTCCTATTGTTTCGAGCAATGTGATAATGACTTAGCGGTTAAGTTTTGTGAGGAATCACCCGGATCGGTCTATATACCTATACGTTTAGTTTGTTCTGCTGCCATAACAGACCTAAGTAACCCTACAATGTATATTACATACTTATTATTTACAGCATTAAATGGCGATGGGGTCGTTACACCCGTACGCAATTGAAAACATGCTTAACATCTTCGTACACCATTACATCTATGACATTGACAAATGTCATATAAGACTTTAGGCGGCGTGTATTTCTTTTTTGCTTACCTATAATGCCACGGTGGCACAAAAAGTTGTTGGCCAATTTAGAAAAAGTTAGCAATACCATGTAATGTGGACAGAGGAAATAGTTGGGAGTATGTATGGTATCTTTAGTTTCATGCCTACGACATAAAAACTTTTTTTAATTTATTACAGATGATTCGAGACATAAAGAAAAGGCTAAAACTGGTGGCACTCGTTCCGACCATAGACACAGAAAACGTTGAAGACTTCATTTATAGCGAAAAGATCAGCGAAAACAATTGTGGGACAAATTTTTGTGTCAAAATTTTTGAAGTTTTTGTTGTATTTGTATGTTTTGTAAATTTTTAAAAATATATTTTATGTGTGTTTTCATCTTCTTTTTACTTTCTTGGACACCTCCTACCTTTACAAATGGTTAGATATATTTTTTATAAGAGTAGAAGAATTTGTTATTCTAAGCAGGCTCTTCCTCACCATCTTTAACGTGATAGGTGGTTTTTGTGGCATGTCTAGTAACTTTTTATTACTTGAGTTTTGCTGCGTTACACAATCTTTAAGTTACAACTTCGTTATTTGCCACTGTTAGGATAGAGTTGCCACTTACCTATTGACAACTCATCATCGCGTCTTTGGTATCTAATTAGATCTTGTCCAGAGGGGTCGAATTCACTGCGATTCTCTGGACGAGCGTTTCAACGCGCGAGCATTTGGGGAAGAATTTTAATCTATTTCATCTATAAACAATTTCGTATAAAAATTTTGGCACCCCCTCAATGATCCCCTCAGATCGAGTGGATGACTCGATCTGGAGTTGGCGCGTTAACTGCATGCAACAAGGTGTCTCTAGTATCTCAACTCGCGCGCAATTCTCGCGAATCACGGGCGATTCGAGGGTCTGGGATAGTGCACGCGATTTACTCGCGTTTTTTGAATTCGCGCAATGCTTTTGGACGCGATGTATTGGCGCCTAGTATCTCGCTAACGGCGAATGAATTAACGCGCTAAAGTTTCGCGGCGAATTCGCCCTTTCTGGACAAGGTCTATAGATAATGCGTATTTCTTATCAGAAAATCCATGTAATCGTTCGCCTTTCAATACAGTAAAAAGTGAAACTACTTTTAAAATATGATGTTTTATTACAACGTAAAAATAGTGGAGTAGGCATAACTTTGTCGTTTTAATCACAAAAATGACAAAATTATTAATAGAAATACATTTGTTGGAAGAATTTAAAGACATCTGACGGTGTAACTATATACGGTGCAACTATAAGTGAAAAAACCATAGAATCACTTTTTTATACTATTTTATTTTATGCCCCAAAAATCCTGATTTTTTTATGGTTTTGTAAAAATATTTCAGCATTGCTCGCAAATCCAGTAGATTTCAACTCTACAAATCACAATTTTGGTAGGCTTACGTTGTCAAGGATATATTTCAAATACTCTTTTTCTAAAGAAATTGTATCGGATGCAGTTACTCCAGCACGATTTTTGTACTAGCAATATTTACCAATATCAGAAGTAGCCACCAGTCATCTACAGTAGCCATCTATAGTTACACTATATCAGATTTAAAATATTTTGCTATAAAATTCAGTCATTCGTATGCTCAAAATGCTTCGGGCATGAAGACGTCGATAATTCTAGATTGATATACAAGACACATTTGGGTAATACCTAAGTCCTACACACGAGAATATCCTAACACTTCTACCTAATCACATACAACTAGGGGCCTATCATCTCACTAGGTATACTAATCTGCGATAAACATTCTCAAAAGGCACCATAAAATGTTAAACCAATATAGGCCAGTGTTTCTCAATTTTTCCGAAACTTTTTCTTAAAATCTTAAAAAAACGAAATTTTAGCCAAAATTATTTCCTCATGAAATATTAGGAAAAGCATTTCCCTATGAGGCCTTCTGTGTTAGTTTTTCATTCTCGAAAGGCCTTAATAAATAAAATGTAATGTTTCGAATGTGAAATTTCGTACCCATTTTCATTATTATCGCGTTTTAATGTTGACGATCAAAATGTATATATTTAGTTATTTAATTATACGCTAGAGGCTTTGATAGTAACATATCAATGTTGAATCGTTTTTATACTTACGCGAACATTTTCTTTACTTTTCTAGTCAGATGCATTTTTTATTTAAAGTTATCTAGTGTAGTCATTGTTTTTAAATTTTAATCCAACGGTGTAAGATTGTTTAAATGCAATTTTAAGTATTTAAAAGAGCAGCCGTTTCATAATTGTGAACTACTGACCCAGACTGGTATAAACAAATAATATATTATAAGTCTTTGATTAGGAAGTAAAATTATTAAAGTGCCTCAATAACACATTCATAAATTTATAAATAGTTTATAAATATTTCAAACAGTACATATTTCGAAATTACAATAAAATGACAAAGTAAATAATGAATGATACCTACATTTATGTAATACAAAATTATTATGGACGTTTATATTTAGTTTAATTGTTTTCATTTGGGAGCGATGGTCCTTTTATTAAGAATATGTGAAACAACGTGCGGATTTCCGTCTGGGGCTGAACCTACCCCACCCCCATTAGACACCTTTTATGTGCTTCTTTTGAAACTATCAGGTGTGAACTTTGTCCAAGTCAATAAAAAAATGACGGATTGTAGTCGATGATAAATTCTATATGTAGCACTTGATATCTAATTGCTTTGACTAAATCTTATAAATATATTAATAATAATGTAACATATTTGTATAAAATATTTGGCAGTAACCTTCTTACCAAATCGTACAGGTTAGGAAACTACTTAAACTAGGTAAGGACAATCACCTACTTAACATTGTTTTAGATAAATATACGACAAAAATAAAAAAAATCAATAGATATTGGTTGTAGCTTATACAGATAATAGAAGAAGAAAAAACGGACGTTTGAGTTTGAGAGACTATTAATTTCAAAGTTGGTATATTTATATAAAGATTTTTTTATATAATAAATACTTTTCAGTTTACATTTAAATAGATTTATGTTTTACAGTACTATCCAACCCAAGATTTAAATATTCTTCATATCTTGTGATCACCCCATGAAAGTTATCTTGAACATTGGATTACTATCAACTGTCAAAAAGGCCGCAGTCAAACCAAAAAATATTGATAAAAAATGTTATAGGAGATAACTTAGTATCATACGCAACAAACTTTTTTTATAGGATGGGACAGCAAACCAGCACTCGGATTTCATAACAGTAAGAGGCAACCGTGGCCTAGAGACACCATAGGTATTGTAGGGCGTCACTGCCCGTGGTCAGAGATATAACTAAACTATAAACAGCCTATTCACTCTAGCCTTGTAAACGACCAACTTGTTATTCTCTTGGAATACTGATGTAGGAAGTTTTCCAATCTTTAGCAGCATAAAGGATGAAAGTATGATATGGGAGCCTTTTGTTTTTAGATCGAGTAAATAAAAGGAATAACACCATGAAACCCGTGTCTACAATAACCTAAATACATCGTGTAATTCAAATTATGTTCAAAAGTTTGACAGCCACTGTAATACTACTATAATTCATACACAGAAAATACTTAAAGTATGTGCATCATTAGTTTTAAGAATATTATAATCAAGCGTTCATTTTTGTCGTATATCCTCGTTTTTACTTATTTTGACTTTACTTATCAATGAAACTGTGGCTTATAGTTATTTGGTAAAATAGAATGAGCACATCTGCTTTGCCACGAAAAGGTAACTTACAAATATGTTGACAACTTGACTATGTACACACAACATACACTTCTACACTACTGTACTACTACAACTAGACTATACTTAAATAAATAGTTCAAGATCATATAAAACAATAGATAATTTCACTCTGTCGTTTCACTAGCATCTTTCTTGGCGCCAATCTCGCATCAGTAAACCTGAAAACGTATAATGTAAAAATAAATAACTATTATATAACAACTTTTGGTAGAGTGCAGTAACTCGCCCGGGATCCACAGTCTTAGCTAAACCTGCCGCCATAATGACATTGACGTATTCCGGTCAGGTCAGGGTAGGATAGCCGGTAGACTTGTACAAACTGTCTAACAGCCCGACCACAGACAATGACACAGTGACATCTATGGTGTCTATAGGCCACGGTTGTTTCTTACTCTCAGGAGACTTCGTGTGCTTGTTCATTTGTGGTCAGTCGGTATCCCACTTTGATGTAAGAGGTCCCGGGTACGATTCCCAGGTCAACTTATTTAAGAGTTTATTCAATTTATCTAAAAAAAACTCATAAACAACATAAACGTTGTCTGGGATTCGTTTTGTGTCCAATATGTCAACAAACTTGCCACCGGTTACATCCTAGGACCTACTATCGTCGGCTAGTCGTGCTGCATAATTGCATACATGGGTTATTCAGTTTATTAACCGCCAGGGATTGGAAGTGTTGTATGTTTAGTAGACCATCCATCTCTTTACCAGGCAGTTTGTAAGACGCGAGCATAGGTTAACTCGGTCACATTCAACATGACAGCGATGCACCTGCAACGTCTATGGTGTCTATAGATGACGGTGGTCTCTCACCATCAGGAGACCCGTGCGCTTGTTCACTGTCTTAACCCTTGAAAAGGAAAAAAATCCATCTGCATATTTTTTTAAATAGTTTAATAGGTACTTACTTTAACACCGTACGCCATCTCGTAGCCGCCTTTGCTCTGCATCTGGTTCTGTATGGAGTGCAGCAGCGACGAGGGCATGTCGACGTCTGTTGAGCCTGGAAGTATGCAGGAATAGGTTAAGATCAAATTACCACCATTTTTTTATAATAATTAATAGGTTATGCACACTGATGAAATATTTTGTTCGAGAAGAAAGGAATAGGGATCTTTTACTTTAATGTGTTTGCACATTCGTATACTCACTTAACATCAGGCAACTTAAAAAAGAATTACTTTTGAGGCCAATTAATAAAAAAATATAGTCACGCCCTTATCCCCGAAATGGTAGACAGAGTCGACGATATTAGGTCCCTTGATGTGACAGATGGCAAGTCCGTCAGGCAAGGCACAAATCCCGGGCGGGCAATGTCAATATTTATCAATGTTTGTTATAAAAGTCTTTCATCAAAGTCTTTTGTTTTAAATGTGATATTCATTCCTTAAGTGCAGGCGCAACGAAGTTCACCGGTACAGCCAGATAATTAATAAATATTCCACTCTGTGTTCTTGTATAACAAAGGTAAGAGACCTTGAATGAACGTGAACGAATTTGAAAAGCTGTCAAAACTGACCCAATAGTGATCTAGGTCACGAAGTCTGCAGACTTTACTAACTATTTTATATTATAACTAGTCTTTGCCGGCGACTCTACGTGCATAGCAACAAGCATCTGTGACTCTATCTCTATTAATATCCCCGTTTTTAGACCAATTTGTAATTCTTGACTAATGATATATTGCTTGGAAGTTGAGTCCATATTTTCTAATAGTGAAAACTGGATCTAATTTGGCAGTGTTTTTCTATGATGGAGTAGAAGTTGTAAGTTGGTTATAAATTAACACAAAGTTGTCGAAAAGGCACAGGATCGAGATCAGGTCTAAATGGTCCTGAGTAATTATGTAACCGTTGCTATTATTGATGAAACTTTAAAAATAACTTCAAATTATTTGCAAATAATGTTTTTTAAAAACGATTATTTCAACATTTTTAAATATTATGATTAATTGTTCTATCTTTAAAGGACATTTTCAATGGTCAAAAAATAGAAACTATATGTACAATTACACAGTGCTGCCAGACCTTCAGGTAGATTATATTTCGAAATGATCGTACAATAGTTATTTACCGCCAAAGGTCAGGGTCCATTGTCTCCGGGTCGACCTCCGCTAGGTCTCGTGATAGTCGCGTCACGTCTAAACAACCGTAGCTTTTTCTATATTTTTATTTATTAATTGTACTCAAATCCTTATAGCAAAATGGTACAGTAGGGCCAGCTTAAAACGCAAATAAATAACACATACATATCTTCACATCAGGTCCCTTGCGTGGTAGGTGGAGGGTATCGATTGCCAAGCGTCACAACCCCAACATACTCTCCTAGCTTCCTTCACATTCATCACTCTCTTCAAGCAAAGCAGGCACGCGTTGGTTTTGGAGACTCTTAAAACTACCCTCGGATAGTCGAGCTATTTGGTCGTGGAATGTTAACCTAGGTCTCCCCGGATACTTATTTTATATGCCCTTTAAATAAATAAGAAAAAAAATAGATGATGATTTAAAAATTAAATTAAAAGATATCTAGGAGCAGGTAAATTCCATAACTTAACAGACAACAGTACGTAGGGTAAGGAATTAGTTTATTTTTTTTTTAGTTATATTTAGTTTGTAAGAATATGGATTGCAATTATCTGAAATAAATTATTATTATTAGAATT
>DVZL01002941.1:0-14672 GCA_018236625.1 Lasaia peninsularis
AATTTAGTCAAGAGTACCACCAAAACGCCATGGAATCTAATAGAATCCAATCTTAAAATCCCATTACCGTCGGGCGCTGGTATTGTTTTCAAGAGTACGAAATGTCATTAATCCGAACGCCGTTTCAAGATTTCAATGAAATCGAGTGTCGAGAGTAAGGCCACTGGTCTAGTAGTCTAGTGATAAAGTAATATTGTAAAATATTATATTATTAAGATATGATGAGACTACACACTGCAGTACCGAGTAGTTACGTTTTGTCTGCGTCTTAACGTCAAGGCTTTTTGTTTAATGCATGTTCTAAATTATTAGTACAGTTCACATCAATCCACATCAATTATACTTTATCGTCCATAGAGCGAATCAACGTCTAAGTCTAGGAACATAAACTAGTGCTGAATACACTTTCAATAGCACGTATTAACAGTTCGTTGAGCTTTATGGGCAAAGGGCTCGTAAAATTGTCAGCGTCGCTTACACAAGCTCTCGGGAAGTCGCTGTTCGACAATTAGGGCTCAGTATAATTTTATGAGACATTAAAACATATTCATGCTCAAACATGTTATATCCGGCCTTATATTGGTATGGTCGCCGCCCGCTCACAACATCACTGTCACGATACATATGTGCGAGTGCGTGACGCTCTATGAACTTTTGTCACTTTATCGATAGTTCAGCAATTCCGTTGCTGAAAAATTTTGAGAGCTGTAACCTGTCTCAACGTTTCAAAATTAGAAATTTGGATTTTTTCCCTTTTTTCATACATAAGGACTTGATAAAAGAAAATTGTACGAAGTGACAATGGGGGGATATTCATGAGTTGCTTTTTCGTCTCAAATTAATACTTTATTTCTTTATATCTTGGAAAAAAAATAGGCTTATTGTGCAGTTTTTGCATAATATTTTATGGCTTATAATGACTAGTAAATTAAAAAGAAACTTTTTGCATTATAATATGACGATAATAAGTATTCGAGAAAAAAATTTTTATACCATTTTAAATTTTATGCATATTCCATATCATTATACCTGGATGACCGAGCTTTGCTCGGTGTTTTTTTTAGTATATTAGGTTTATTTAATGATATAGATTTATATTTACACAATTAATAAGTAAAACCAGAAAATAAAACCTAGCTAGATCGATTTGCTATCGAATCGCTAGAAATGAAATTTTTTGCACCTATCAAAATAGGCAGGCAAGCAACAATTTGCTCTAAACTGAATGCACCTCAAAAACTCCTTCTGTAAATTTTCTAAACGGTCAATATAGATATTGTAATTAGGATTCCAAATTTGAGATGCATACTCCAGATGGCTGCGAACAAATGCACAGTAAAGGATTTTGATAGTTTTGATAGTTTTAAAATCGGAAGAAATTCTAAAAATGAAGCCCAGAGCCTTAGATGCTTTTTTAACTATGTCATCGATATGAGAATCAAACAAAAGCTTAGAGTCAAATATCACACCTAAGTCCCTTACGACATTTACTCTAGTTAGGCTAGTACTTGAGAGTTTATAATCAAATAAGATGAAGTTCGGCTTCCGAGAAAATGTGCAGACATAGCATTTAGATACATTTAAGTCTAGTTTATTTAAGTTGCAGTAATCAAGAAAGCGATCTAGGTCTTCTTGCAGGAGGTTCGCATCGGCACAAGATGAAATTGGTCGTATGATTTTCATATAATAAGACTTCAGAATGTTGAAAACAGGATATCACATCATTTATAAATATATTAAATAGGAGAGGTCCTAATATTGACCCTTGAGGCACTCCTGATGGTATATAAACTGCTCTAGATTTATAACCATTAAGCACAACTACTTGATACCTGTTCTCAACATACGATAAAAACCATCTATATAAATTGCCTCTAATGCCCACATTCCTGAGTTGGCGCATTAATACCACATGATCTATACGATCAAAGCATTTGCTATAATCCATATAGATAACATCTACTTGTGACCTCTTACACATGTGCTCAGTTAAAAAGTTACTGCGGCAAGGTTGGTTGTTGTAGAGCGACCCCTGAGGAAGCCATGTTGGTGTTCCGATAAAACATGCTTAAGTGAAAATGACAACTGTCTGTAAACGATTTTTTCAAGGATTTTAGCAAAGACACAGATTTTTGAGATAAGTCTATAGTTAATAATATGATCCTTGGGACCTTTTTTGTGTATAGGTGTTACATAAGCCGTTTTCCAGATTGAGGGCATTATACCACTCATCATAGATTTATTAAATAAAATAGTAAGTTGTACGACAAGTGATTTAGCACAATGTAAAACAAATATAGGTGAGATATTATCAGGACCAGCGCTTTTATTCAGGTATACTTGTTTTAAGAGTAGTTCTACCTCCATTTCTCGAATCTCTATAGACGAAATGTCAGCCGTGGCAGTACTTAATATGCTTGGTGCACTATCCCCATCAATTGAAAGTGGTTCAGAGCTATTTAAATTAGTTCGATAGTTCGAATAAAAATACTCACTAAACATATTGCAGATATCACCACCGTTAGAATGTGAAGTTTCACCAAATCTCATAGTACATGGATACGAGTTTGTTTCATTCTTCAATTTAACAAAACGCCAAAAAGCCCTGGGATCTTTGGAAATCGCTACTGGAGATGTTTGTATCAATATAAAAGTATTATGCAGTTACATTTGTTTACTGAATATTTACAACTTTATTTGATATTGAATATTTTCCACGTGGCAATGACAAAGACGTAAATTTAAACAGTGGTACAGATAAGTGGAAAAAAAAGTCTGAAGTTAATACTTTAGTCCTGTTAGTTAACACTTCTAATTTTTTCACCCCTAATCTACAGTTTTTAAGTTCTATTATAGGACATAACATAATTGTAACATGCAACTCAGTTATATATTTACAAAATTTTATAATGCTTATGTACTGGAATAATACATAAGTTATAGATATACTAAATTTTATATATAAGTAATGAACAACAACTAGTAGTAAATAAAAACGGGTTATTGGCATTTGAGTAAAAAAAGAACATATTTAGGAATCAACACGAGTTTCGGGTTGAGTGAGGGTTATGAAGCCATTTAAGATAGATCGTAACTGTTTTTATAGGCTCAAGATTTTATACTGAGCGCGTGACGAGGCTTTACGAGGCTTTACGATCTTGCTTATGAGACTACTTTACTTCGAGCTCGAGTTTTATAGATTTTATTTAAGAGCTTAAATGACTTGCGAGAACTGCAATGCGGGTGCAGAGATATATGGGGTATATCTTTGCACTCTTTGCAGTTTTTAATACTTGCATTACATTTCTAATCTGAGTCCGCTCATGAACACAACCAATGCGACTTGGTTGAAACGTGAAATGTCTAAACAAGTGAGTTGATACACGCGTTTAGACGCTTGTTTACTACAATTAGCAAATAAATTTGGAGCGCGTTAGTTTAAAAAATAATATTTAAAAATATTTGTACTGTATGTACCCTTTAAATTTCGCGGCACCTTTAGATGCCATAAAATGTTTTAATTTTTTTATTAAGAACTAAGAAGTTTTTCGGTCGCTTGTATCGTACTAGCTTTAATAACGTAAATAAAGAAGTTATGTCGTGTATGTAAATACTTTTCTTATTACCTATTGCTATCACTTTCTCATTATTAAACTGTAATTTTCTTAGTTAAATTAAAACAATATCATTTTATTCTATTATTTTTATAGAAAGATGTCAAAAAGTGCCCGTCATGTACCTATGAGTTTTTCTAACATAAGTACGTTTCCTGAGTGCTCTTATCGTGAAGAACAATATCGCGAGGAAACTCGGGATTTGTGGTCGATATGGCGACGGACTTTCCACCTGTCACATTATGAGACCTAATATCTTCGGTAAATCGTTGGTGCATATGTACCTCTGCCTACTTTTTTGCGAATATAGGCATGATGATATTTATTTTATTTGATATAGATAAAGGGCGACTCTATCAGATAAGACGGTGCGTATCAAATGTTTGGGTTTACCAAAAATTTCATCCAATTATACTTACTCGACCTTATCTAACTATCTTACCTACCTCATCTTACCTTTCTTACTCGACCGTCTTACCTGATCCAGCCGCGCGATACTATTGTTTTTGGCGGGAGTTTGCAAAATAATAATGTCATTATTTTGTATAAATATACATTATGATTGGTTGCATGTTACAGGTGACTTTATTGCGTAGTAGTGTTGTATTATGTGTATAATGGTGTAATGTGTGTGTGTGTGTGTCTGTAGGGAGGAGGCGCGTCTGCGTCGGTCGGGCGAGCGTCGCAGCGGCCGCACCGTGCCCTCGGCGGCGCAGGTACTCGCGTCATACTACTACCGCACGACCTCTTACACTATCCCTTACCTACTTTTACTCTCTAAAGTAGTGTTAGTCTCTAATAAACTTATTGACTCGGCATTTCATAGACAACTCTCAAATAACACGAGAATTATATAGTTCGGTTCTTCTACTATTATTTAATAAGGCATTCATAGATCATTTTTGAATAAAATTAATAATTTTTTTCTTTAGCAAGCCATGGAGAGCGCGTGGGGGCCGACGGGACATTATGTTAACTATGAAGAAATACAACAAAACTTACAGTAAGTATCCTTGGTTGGGATTACATTATATCTTTACGCCTAGTCCCTTGCGGGGTCAGCAGGGAGTATAATTACCAAATGTGGCGATTCCTACATACTTGCCTTACAAATTAGATTTAGAATTGCATTAATATATTAATAGGATTTTTTATTATATTAGTAGGATTGGCTTTTAGATCGTTTCTGAACGAAAAACAATTTTTTTCTTTTGGAATTCTCGTCTGCTTCGTTAGCACACTTCAGACTAAGTTTGTAGATTCCCAAAACGTAAAGCTACAGTTAATACTTATATCAAATTTTGTTTAGTATGTAAATACAGAAAACAAAAACAATTTTGTTGTGCATATTACTGGTCTCCATAGAGTAGGTAATTACTTCATGGGTTAATGTTACATACGTTTTTACAATAAACTTATTAACTATTTAAAAGATCTATCTTTAAATAAATATAAAAAAATGTATCCAAATTATACAAAAAAGGTTACTATATACTACAATAATGCAGAACATGTAGCTGATAAAAATACTTGGGATTGTTTTTCCTCTTGCAATCTCTTTTATTGTTGTGTAATGTAAAATTTATGTATTTAGAAAAAATGCAATCCCGCTGAGTTTCTTTCGCCGGATCTCCTCAGTGAGTGTTCCGATCCGGTGGTAAATTTTAGATTTATGTAGATGATTTGTGTAGGTCAATGTGAAATAAAATATGTTCTATTCAATTCTTCAGTGAACATGTGTATATAGTAGACAAGTATGATAATAATATTATATTATTTATACAGCACAAGAAGAGAAAAATTAAGCGAGGTCCAGATCGGCCAAATGAGGCGGCAAGTCAACGCTCAGAGGGCTAAAGCTGAAGACGAAAGGTAGTTTAGTTTTAATACTATATCATGTGGAATGGGAGTATTCTTTGAAAAAGATGATTTTACTAACACAAAAGTATATATTACACAATACATATTCTCCTTTAAATAAAATAAGGTTTCCCGGGATAAATGAGTTCAAATAAGGATAAAAATAGTAGAATTTGCTTTAAATAAAACAAGGCTTCGAGGGGTAACTGAATTTGTCAGCTTAGGAAAATAATGGTCGAATCTCCTTAAAATAAAACCAGGCTTCCAGGGGTAACTGAATTTATCAAGTCAGGATAGTTATTATCGAATCTTTTAAAATAAAACAAGGCTTCCAGGGGTAACTGAATTTGTCAAGTTAGGAATAAGTATGGAAGTGTCTCCTTAAAGTAAAAAGCCTTCCACAGGTGCATTATCAAGTCAGTAGCCACGTTATATTAATGTAAATCTTGTTAAATGATTGGTTTCTCGATAATATATTACATAACAGTTATAAATTAAGACTGCAAAGAAGTTAAAAATAACAAAAAGTTAACAATATTGGGTTTAGGTAATTTCAGTATATCATAGTTCCACGACATATTATGTAACTTGTAGATGTAGCAAAATTTCTTTGGTTTTGTCGCAATAACACAACTAATATTTTATCCTCTATACAACGTGTTACAATTGTTACAATTAGTATATCAAAAAATATTTACAAATCGATACTTCAATATTTTTCTAGCGTTTTATTTAGTATGTATGAACCAAATAAGTTATACTCATTTTCGCATGAACACATGGATACACTACAGCCACACGAAACGTCGCGCGTTAGTGCGTTGAGGGCATTCCGAGATTTCAGCTGATCCTACAAATATTAATGTGAAAACTTGAATACATTTGGAAGTTTGATTATCAATTTTGCAAAACCAGCTAGATTACTCTGAATGGAATGTCACTAATAAACTAACCACAAATCACATAGACTACCTACATTATGTCTCAGAAAAATGTAGGTTCCCGCGGGATTATCATTTTGTTTTTAATTACGAAATACAAGCTGGAGTCAATACCCTAACAAATTATTATGATTCTTTTTGCCTATCACACGAGAGTACTTGTCAGTCCAAAGCGTGTGCTGCTTGTGACGACTATGAATTACCTATGAACTAACGACTATCTATTTTTTTTATTTTAATTTCTTTTTAATATTCAATATTCATATCATCAATAATAATAATAATAATAATATTTAGGTAAAATATTATTGACTGTGCTCGACGGAAGGACGATTTTATAATGAATTCATGTTGTTAACAAAATGTTGTTTATTATTTTTTATTTTTAATACTTTTAAAGAACTATGAAAACAAGTCGGCATATTTACAAAAATTGAATCATAATATTTACAATAATTAAAAAAAAAAGTTAACATAAATGATCAAAAAACGAACTACCTACAACGCCTACCTACGTACAACGCCGTGTAAGTACACGGCGTTGTACTTTCAGGGCATGTCCAAAATGACCACCACTTTGTTCAATACACTTATCGGCTTAAAAATTTTCTATCTATCCCGATATCCAAAATCCAAAATCTGGCGTAAAGATATTTTATTTGACTTTGTTCGATAGTTACAGTATCACCGAGTTAGTAAATGAGAAAACAAATATCGTTGGTTCTAAGAATTAAAAATAATTTGTCCGCCATCTGGCGGCATCCGCCATTTTGAATTTGCCTTAACACAATCATAAAATTAAATTACAGTTTGCCGTCGCCGGCTTGTTTTTAATTAAAAAATAAATATGTGTATTATACTAGCTTACGGCTGCAACTTCGCCTGGCCACTTTCGCTTCAACCAATCTAATATACAATTATTTTGATACAAACGTAGCTTACACTTTAAATTTGCCCTATATCCTTCACAGAAAAATACTGTTTATCTTAAATTAAAGTGCAACTTTACCGCAATCTAAATATGGATGTTGGATAGCGATATCTATTGGTCAGGTCGGGTCGATCGTTGAATGAGAGCCCTGTTAAGTATTAATAGTTCAAATAAAGTTAGAAAATTTCAACTAACTATAACGGTTCATGAGATACAACGTGGCGACAGACAGACGAACAGCGGAGTCTCACTTATACGCTTCCATTTTTACCCTTTGGGTATGGAACCCCAATAGACAGCTCTTTTACGATTTCGTAATAATTTTTAATTACTTCAATGGAAGTTGGATATGTGCAATTATTTTCATAGTTCATAGAAACCTCTGAATACGTACTTCCCCTTAGCAAGTGCAATTATTTTATTTAATAACCGCGTAATAACCGAGTGGTTCGTTTCATCACTCACGAGTGTCGGACAAACATTCATTTTATAATTGTTTAAATAGTATTAAACAGTGACACGGACCGTAATTCTAACATATACTCGTATATAAAATATTATTTGCTTATTCATAGTTGTTGTACTCACCTGGGTAACAACAAATGACATCGTATTCATAAAATATTATTTTATCTGTGTATATTTAGGGTTCCGTGCCCAAAGGGTAAAAACCACTAAGGGTAAGACTCCGCGGTCCTGTTAGTCTGTATTGTATTACATGAACCTTGATAACTAGACAGTAGAAATTTTCACAGTTGATGTACTTTTGTTATACAAGCGACAAGGTTTAATTAAACTGAATTATATCACAATCAAAAGGGCATGTACAAAAATACGTTTTGCATATTTAGTGCACCTGTCTTGATTTTTTAATTTTGTTTGACTGAGTAACGCAAATTGAAGGTTACAAAGTGTTATTTTGAAATAATTATATACAGAATCATTTATTGTATAAAGTTGTATTATATAAATTATATATATAAATTAATTTGACAGGCTATAGAATATCATGCAAAGATAAAACTGTATAGAAGCATTTTAAGCATATATAACGAAGGTGACAAAAAAATCGGCGCAACTCAAAATAATACATGAGATGTATCGAGCATGGAATACCAACCGAATCAAGTCGGAAACTCGGATATGATAGTTCACTTTTTAAAAATGGCGTAGATGATTAGTCAATAAAGAAATATACTGCCGTATCTAAGAAACAAAATCTAGATCTATCGGTCAGGACTTCTGACTTCCATATCCAGATTCGAAAAACGCTATATGCCTATGAGTTATTTTTTAATTTAGTAACTTTACTGAGTGCTTTTACTGTGATTGAAACGCAACACGGATTTGTTCACTCGAATTCGTCCTAATCAAGATTCGCTCTGGTTTCCCAGGTTTGAGCGGTTACTATATAAACACTGAAACCGTTGTCAAATTCCCTAAATTAAGTATTGGATCCCGATATCATGTAATAACGGGATAATATTGCGAAGTTCGTATGTTCGAAAAAAAATTCAGCTTAAAATATGACGAATGTCGGGTTATGCATGGATCTGAGGCTATATGGCATATATAATTATTTTTCATAAGAACTATTACTAGGAAATCTACTTACTGAGAGATGTACTACATTATTATAATTTTGTTTCCTGCCACTGGTTCCGCGTCGCGTGTTCAGTTGCACTTGTCTGGTAATATTACTTATTTAAATACGGTTAATTGCTAGTGTTGATAGTATAACCGTAGTGCCCTTGTAGCTAAGTGCCAGAGCAAGATTTCAGCTCGGTCTAACCGGGTCAAGACATTCAGCATTATAATGTACAGCATTAATAACATACTAAGAATGTGAGTGGTCGTCGAGTGGTCGCAATGGTAGTTCATAATCACCGCAATTAAAAGTGTATAAACGAACAGTTGTATTTCACAAAAATATAAAACACCAAATAAAATACAACTGAACACAATTATAAAGTGCATTATATTTATAAAAATACTTAAAAAAACTATGGAACGGGATAGAAAGTTTCCCATGTCCGTTTCCTAGATCTAAGCTACTTCCCCACCAATTTTCAGCGAAATCAGTTCAGCCGTTCTTGAGTTATAAATTGTGTGACTAACACAACTTTCTTTTATATATATAGACTAGCTGTGCCCGCGATTTCGTCCGTTTTTAACGTTTTTAAAGTAAAAGTAGCCTAAGCCGTTCCTTATTAAATTAGCTATCTGCCAGTGAAAGTCCCGTGAAAATCGGTCCAGCCGTTTCTGAGATTAGCGGATACAAACAGACGGACAAACAGACAAAAATTCTAAAAAATACTGTTTCGGTACCTTGTAAGTATACAATATTAAGTAAAAAGCGGTTATTTTAATATTACATACAGACACTCATAATACACATAATTTAATATATTTGGATAGATTATTTAGACGAATAATATTGGCTTACTGTAGAATTGTAATATTGGCTTGTGTATAAAATTGACAGTAGTAATGCTTTTTCTTATTTTTATTGTTATTATTATTATATATTTATTATTAATAATAATAATCCTTCAAATCAAACTTTAATAATTTCACGTTGCACAATACTCTGTTTTTTAATGGTTAATAAAATATTAAAAAACGTATTATGATGGAATGTGACATTCTTAAAGTATATTTTGAAGGAATACAACAATCATTTCATAGACGAATATTTTAGCTTAACTGCAGACTTAACGTATACAAAAGATATGTATTGTGTATAAAATTAATGATAGTGTGTAATGCTGATTTTATTATTAATTTAACATATTTCTAACACATTATTATATTAATTATCACTTACATACATTTTAATAGTGACACATTTAATAATACTTATATCGTTTTTGTAATCGTTGTAATGGGTGTGTTTTTTTGTTTAACGTACTGATTTATTTATTCTATTAGTACAAGCTGCTTCCTATGCTCTATCATCTTATTTGTTCCATATACTTGATCTGGATTTAGCCCTTAGATGATATTCTAAAACGATATTCATTGTTTTAATTCTGTTTTTAAGACATATTTCTGAATGACAGATTTACATACCACTCACGATGAACCGACGATACTAGTTCCCATGACAAGTGGTAAGTCCGTCACCATATCGGACACAAATCCAAACCCAGCCAACGTTAAGTTTTTCAGATGAACTAAAAAAAATCGTGAACAAGCTATTCCCGGGTAGGTAACTTGTTCGTGAGTGGTATGTACGTACCTCAGGCTACAGTTCGGAAGTATGGGCGTGATGGTATTTTTTTAACATATGTTTTAGTTTTAATACGCCAATACACATATTCAACTTTCCTACTTCACCTTTTACTACCCACACTTAAGAAGCTTGTAGAATTTATTTTTTAAGTGATAATTATTTTGATATTAGATAAATAATAAAGAGTTATCGTTTCCTCCCAGCCGTCGGGGCGGTTCGGGTTCGGGATATCATTCGCAGCGCTCGTGTAGGGAGAACGGCCGACCCGCCTCCAACTACTACGAGTACGACACCGCGCCACCGAGGAGACCAGGCAAGCTCTCCCACTACCACTGACACCACCATCACCACCAATGACCATCACCGCCAAACAAACTTGTAACTTCGGTATGAATTTCTAACTTAATGTTATTTTAAAGGCAATATCTGTTGGCACGAACTATATTAAACTAAAAAATCCTGAAGCTTTCATATTTATTTACAATATTATGGAAAAACTGAATTAGCCAAAAAATAGAGTTTGTTTCGACATATTTTTATTATTCTTCATATTTCAATAATAAAATACAATTTTAAATTTTGTAAGTGTTTCTAGTATGGTTTACTGCAGTTTATGCCATCAAAATAATTTCCCAAATTACCTTTTTATAGAGACTTTATAAATTCGAAACGTAAGGTTAATATGTTAATCTAAGGTTTAAGAATGATTTTGTGAACAGATAAATTTATATTAAAAAATCGACTAAGTGCGGGACGGATTTGTACGCGAAGGGTTCCGTACCATTATTTATAAACACAATAAAAAATGTATCATGTGTGTTGTATGGAAACGGTACGGAACCCTAAAAAGAGTTTATGTATAAGAAATATTGATTGGGTACGAGTTCTCGCAAACCTGTGTGTAATTTGTTTTGTTCATTATTATTATACAGTTCTTTAGGTTAACGAAAAAAATCAAAAACCCTTGTAAACACACATCCAAAGTATCCGTTGGAATACAACGTTGTATTGAGATATTTCAAATTTTAACATACTTTCATTTTACATACTTAAATTTTAACATAAAATATTAAATTACGAAAAAATACTTGGACAACTACTTAATAATCTGCCCGCATGTCTCAACGCACATCCGGACATACAAAAATTAGATAGATAGAACACAAATATCATTTTCAAATCCAATTTAGCTTGAAATATTTTGTTTACAAAAATGTGTAAATATTTGTATTCACAAGTAAAGGGTTTTTGTATGTCGCGACCACAATGAGGTTGTAACACTAATTATTTCTTCATCCTTCTATAACACAAGTCAGAATTTTTCAAGTTTTTCAAGTCAATATGTCTCTCTAGTAGATACAAAAAAATATGTATTAGAACTGCCATGAATAGAAAATATAAACAATATATTTGCATTGAATATACTACGAGTAGAACCGATGTGATAAAATGGAGGGCAAATTGAATTTAAATAATTTAGGCGTACAAAGGTCGGTAGGAGCACGGTAACAAGAAAGGCGAGGAGTTTTCAACGTATGAATTTTACATGGCTCGTCTTTCAGAACTTGTTGTATTCGAAAACCTATTGTAATTTACAAAAGGGAAAACATTAAAAGTAGACCCTACTAACACTTTCCACCTACACCTTAGCTTTATTAGTTAGATCAAATAATTGTTATAAATTGCTATGTATTGGAAAAAAGATGCGAAGATTCAGTATGAGTTTTCACAATGAAAAACCAATTTATACATATAATAATATTTAAAATAAATATCTTTAGAAAAATAACACATTAATATATCCTCAAAAGTAGTCAAAAGTAAGCGAATTCTTAAACTCTTTCTCTTTAGCCTCCCACTATTTGTATATCAAATCTTGTGATTAAGTAACAAACCTACACCCATACATCTTTAGGGCGCGTTTATATGACACTAATTTTGGTCAATGACGAAATTCTTGTCATATAAACGCGCCCTTAGACTCTCGCACTTATAATGTTCAGATTAATAAATTGGCAAAGTCTCTTATGATGTCATAGATTTTATTAGATACTAGCTGTGCCCGCGTCCTTCATCTTCTACCGCGTTTTTATTTGATTATTTTATTTTATACATTTCTTAAGTAAAATTTTAAAATAAAAGTAGGTAATACAGACAGATAAAAATTCTAAAAAAATATTATTTTGGTACATGTACATTATGAACATACTAAAACCTTAAACTAAAATTAACTTAATCCAGTTATAGTCAAGGATTTAAGAGCTGTCACTTTATTGATTTGGGTTTGAGTGGTATTTTTAGAACATAAGACTACGAAGCTGATCTGGCGATAACACTCCTATCAAATACCTGTCCCCAATCGGTAGGTACGTAGTATTTCTCTCTCTAAATTCGCTTATCTCTTTCTACAAGTTTTGTATTGTCAAAGTCAAAATGAACCTGTCAAGATATATTAACATTGGAGACAATAACCTTTAGCTTTATACCCGAGACTGTCTTCGTCCATCATGATTTAGATTCATGCTAGAAAATTCTTTCTGAAAAATAAATGTTTCAAGTTAATTGTAATTGTGTGTACTAACCTACTTTCTTTATAACCGTTTTGGTTGTCATGTTGAGAAAGTAAAAAGGGAAAAGTCGATTACGTACAAGTGTTGCTCCAGATATTGAATGTCAAAGGTTACGTACACCGCCTCTCGTGTAGGTGTTTTTATTTCCTTAGTTTATTTAAATGTTGTTCGTGTTCAAATCATGTCGTAGGTACGTGTGTCGGTAAGCAAATAAAACATATTTTTATTGTTACATTTTTTATATAACTATCGCCTGTGACCTGGCTTTAATTTTTTTAGTTCCTACTATCCTACTCTAGTATTATAAACACAAAAGTTTGTAAGTATGGACGTATGTATGCATGTTTGTTACTCTTTCACGAACAAACCACTGCACGAATTTGGATAAAACTTTGTTTATACATAGGAATAACACACAGGCTACTTTTTAAACTAGAATGAAAGAGAGTATGTTGATTTTTGTAACATTTTAATAAAGAAGATTTTTTAAGCAAGGGCTACTGCTATTTTTCCTGGATTAGCTACGGTTAAGCTACGGTTTAGCTGTCTAAAGTCAGAAATTACTGCACCCACCTAAAGCGATAAAGCTATTTCTGCTGCTTTTGTTTGTCATCTTTTAGCTACCTAAAACAATACTGTTATAACAGCTGCTTAATGCTATAAAATCACTCTACTCAGCTAAAGACGTAAGTCTTCCTTTTATTTATTTAATATCCACCAAGATTACAATATAAAAAGTTTTAAAACATACGACTAAGACCACATCGTCCTTCTAAGGTATTTTTTAAACAGTCGTGCGTCATAAAACCAAAAAAATATGTATTGTGTATATGTATATGTGTGTGTGTGTGTATAAACTCACACACCTTGAGACACCTGATTAATTAAAATAATCTAACTGCCAAAGGTTGTAAGAATATATGCTTCCAAAATACATGACAATTACAAAAGCAACACGTGCTGCGATAACAATAAACGTGTCAAACCTCATAACAATAATAACACTTAATATTAGAATAAATAATACAAAACGGTCCTTGAACCAAGAAAACTTGTTACAAAGTAATCAAATCCACTCAGATACTGACACACAAACATTTATGGTTCTATTGTTTTGAGAATGTCTATGTTTTGGTGTTAAGTATATATTTTTTAGTTTTGAATAAAACGTAACATTTTAACAATAATATATATTGTTATATTAACAAAAAGACAAAAAATCACAAAATAATTTTAAAAAAAATGTTTCGTGTGTGTAAAACGGACCGATAATATATCCTTATTATTTTGGAATATCTTCAACATACAGACAGAAAGATCTTTTTACACAAAAATGATGTAACAATGACGCGCTTAAAGGAATGTTTTTCCTACCAAAGAAAAAAAATGTATTAAGTTTTTGCAATCCACATCATTATCTGATTATCGATAACTCCATTACCTGGTGAATATTAGAATTGTTATTTATGTTTATTTCGTGACCAGCTTCAAGTACGGAAATGTCGTACGGCGGTTATTGTT
>DVZL01002942.1:0-14667 GCA_018236625.1 Lasaia peninsularis
CCGTCGGGGATCGAACCCGAGCCTCGCGGATAGTCGATGCGGTTAGGCGTGTACGCTAGCCACTCGGCCAACGAGGCTAATTGAGATACTCGTGCTGAGCTCCAATTAAAAACAATTACTTAATTAAGTATAGATATTAAAATAATTTCAATGCTATTATGTATAGATAGAAGTAGTACTAATTTCTGTACAGTAGCCTACTAACGCCATCTAGTACTTATGTCTGAAAATATAGTAACCTAACACAGTCTTTTATTTTATGTATTAGGAGTGGATGATTATTTCTGACCCAATAAGTTTCTAATCACACTATTACCAATAAGATCTGTCAAAACGTGAAACTTTGTGTCTTACTTAAATATTTTTCATTTCTTAAGGCATTTCATTCGAGATGGTAGCTTTATATGACATTAAAAAGCAAAACAAAAGGGGAAATTGATTAGATAAGCTGATAATAAATATAAATCGTCGGTAGGTACAAAGACGTTGTACCTACCAAAGACAATAACGGTGTGTCGCCATTTTAAACCCATAAGAAACCCTACAAGGTTTGTTACCTGTGTTTAGAATCGACGGTGGTTAAAGGTCAATGATTCTACAATTTGCTAAAGTATAATACACAATTACCAAACCATATTACATGATAACATCAGACAATACAAATTCTACCTGGGAATCGACCCAGTGCTCCTATATTCCTGATTATAAGGCTCGCTAAACATTCGACCAATGGGTTCATCAAATTTGACCCCAAAGAAAACACAAAACAATTAAAAGAAGTATTCCCTAACTGAAAAGTTTAATGAATACAAAGTGTCGAAGTAATTGAGAAACAATTCCGAATACTACGCATGAGTTGTCACGGCACTAATATAAACGATTGTTTTAAAAACATAATTAATTTCTTCGACCCCTCGTTCAGCCTAACGGAACATTTAATATTGAGAGCTCATAATTATTTCTTTTGCACACAAACCCTTTTCTTATTCAAAAACTTTTATTTTTAAATGCTTTGCTAACAGTTTTGTATCTTGTTTATGGGCTGCAAGAATGGAATCATTAAAAGTAACAATTCTTTCATTAGAATCAATTTTGATTTTCATCATGCTTCATACATATTTTGTCTTATTCATCATACATATTTATTTTTCTTATTTTTATTTCTTTGTCTGCAGATCTGGAATTTGGGAGAATTGTAGAGCAGCATATGAGGACATCGTTAAGCATCTTGAAAGGTAAGGAGTAGAGTTATATTTGTTATTCGCATACCTATTATCTCTTGTTTTTCAATTCCATCTTTCTACTATTTTACATTCAATAAGTTTTGTTGCAATGTATTTATTTATTATCTGTAATGAATAATTTTCTTATCATCATTAATATCATAATTATTTCGTACTAATTACTAAAAGGAAATAATGTCTAATTTTTGTTATTGTGCCTCCAGTTCCCACTTTACCTAAGAAATATAATCTCATAGTTTTCATTCGTATCCTTAAAAGTAAAACACAACATCTTTTCTTCTTTTTAAATCTTTAGAGTTTACCTAATTGATCGAATACGCGGTACAAATGAATTAGTTAGCAAATCAAAAAGTAATTTTGCCACATGACTAACTTTTTAAGGTCGGATTTCTTTGATTGGTTGGAATATCTCGCAGTTTCAATATACTATAATTAAAAAGATCGTTTTTCATTTAACCGTTCCGAGTGCAGATATCATTGGGGTGCACGATATTAGAGGAGACAATTAGATCCACGGATCGAGTGTATTTTTAACAAATGACCGTTCGGCCAACGTGGTGTGCGGGGAACAAACAATTCATCAAACTCATTCAGGGCTAATCTCGATGCGAGGAAAATGCGGCTCTCATGTAAATTGGGCCGAATCGAGGGCCAATGGTTAGGGGGAAAAACGCTTTTCTTTTCTTGTTTAATGGATGGTGATTGATCGGCGGGCTTGAACGATACTCGCGGTTTTAACTTCATTTTCAAGTGCCTCTATTGAATGTTTCGATTCAAATTAGATACAGAGTGCTTTAGTGTATTAAAGTTCCGTTTGTAATTTATGTTTCAGATAATTTAGTTATTTATTTTATTTATCACATTTTAGGATTTTACATGGAATTGAAAATGAATTTTGTATTATTCAATTTGTAATAATAAATACATTGATTATTTCTAAACATATCGGTTGTGATTTGTAAAGTGAATATCATCACTTTAATTCAACGTTCACTCACGTTATCATAATTATGCTATAGATTTATTTATAAAAAGACCTGTCCTTTGTTTGTTATGTTATGTTTAGGAAACGATTTTAAAATAAATACATATATCGAATATAGAGATGCAATATTATAAATATGATTATTTTCTTATTAGAAAATTAACTAGTATAACTATGATTTGATATAATAATATTCTTTTTAATTTTTATTCTAATGTATTCACTTATGCCTATTTAAATATAAGAGATGATCATACAAACAGAAACCGAACGATCGAACCTTAGCCTATATGGGTTTTGTGTAACTTAAATAGGCTAATTAATGTAATCGGTTTTAAAATATACATTCATCGGATGGTACGCAAACGTTGGCTAGAATTACATTCGGACAGCGGGTCTTGTACCAATGTGTCACTGTCAGCCGACGATCGCTCCGCCACGAGTATAGGATTAAGGCTTTTTTAAAGATAATATTCATTTATTTTTGCCTCTAGGATTTTACGTATTTTGAATTTCAGGACTGTTTATTTACTGAGATTCATACAGTAATTACTTTAGTGTAGCATTTTAATCCATTTAGCCTTTTTGTTAATGTAAGTATTATATTTTGAAATATAATTCTTTAATCCAGTTATGCTCCAAATCCTTGCCGTATAAACCAACTCCATCTTACTTAAATTATAGCACTCGTGTTAAACGTGATAAAATAATAATTATAAAATAATATTTTGAGTATGTTAAATCTTCTTTTTTCTTTTTTTTTAAATCTTGAATATTGGGAACAATAATGTATATTAATTGATTAAGATGTTTTACAAAATTTGCTCTGCTTGCTTGAGAAATAAGTTTTTTTTTAATTTTGAAATAAAAGAAAGCTGTAACTCATTGAAGCTACTGGACGGGTTGCTTGTTTTAGGCTCAGATCTAAAGCCTCTTGCGCATATTTACCCTCTCAACGGAATACAACAGTAAGAAGCTAATAATAAATAAATTCGTGCGAAGGCTATTATATTATTATATTATAGACATAAAACAAGCAACAATGTTATGTTATAGTAGTGCTTGATTTCCTTGGCGTCGAATTATTTCGCTTCGGTGATTAGCGCATGCGTTGAACCGGTTCCCAATTCTAAGTCCAATTAATTGACAGGATTATCTCTGATTCAATATAATTTGTAGGCACTGTTTTTCAATCTTTTGATGACCCTCATCTGTGTTTATCAACTTGTTCAATTAATACACGTTTAATGGTCCTAATGTTTTTGATGATGATAATTCTTATGATAGATTTTGTTAAGTTTATTTTTGCTGCATTATTTGGAAATGTTTGTTTTGATTTTTCTCATATACTTCAATCTTAAAGCACATGCAAACAATTTTTTTTTGTTGTTTAAAAAGTGGACTTTTGTCCAAACTTATTTTATGGATTTTGCATTTAAATAAACATCTTGCATTTTGTAATATACACAAAAATGTACGTCAGTTTTTGTTTAAAAATTTACGTCTACAATTTTGCGGGATCTCAATTCTCATTTCTTAAATAAATCCTTGTCAATTTACAATTTTGTGGGATCTCAGTCCTCAATTGGAATAAAATCCTTGTCAATTTACATCTGCAGTAAATCAAACGATTAGTCAATTAACAGTCAACAAATCGTTGGGATCTATGCATTCGTCCGGTTTAATTCCGTTTCGGATCGAATTAGCTGCGATTAATCGACGTGCGGCGGGTTAAGCCGCCTCGGAGGGGATATGCCAGGATCGGCACACATCGCTCTGACGTCGATCGTTATTCATTCCCATGCCCCTTTCTCCCAAAAGATAGCTTTATTTGTTGACCCTTAATTTTGCATATTTTTGAATTCTACACAATGGTAAAGTAAAATCGAGATATAATTAGATGTTAAACGATTTACTTTAAAGTCATCAATTTAAGGTAGTAATAAGACTAGGAATAGTTATCGTATATACGAGCGTAACTAGTGATATCCGTCAACGACAAGGCTTGGTTTTGATTATTATCATATAAAGCAAGTTAACGGATTTCTTGATAGAAAAAAGTACTCGCCACCTATAAACAACAAAGGTGATAATAACGCGTTTCCAACCCGAGAATGTACAGCCTCGTGATAAATAAAATTTTTGATAGGGATACAGGCGTTTGGATTTCTAGGTATATTTAGAAACTAGACTTCAAAATTTATAAATTTCAGTGTGACGGTCAGGTACGTATCAATATCTGACTTATATTACAAATACATACTTTGCTTACTTTAGAGTTATTTTAGTATATTAGTGTAAACTGTCCAGAGATTCTGACAATATTTATAGTGTCAGGAGTCTCCGAAACCAGCGTGTTTGTATGAAGAAAATAATGAACCCAGAGGAAGCTAAGTAACATGACACTTGGCACTCAATACTCTTTGCTTAATTCGCAAGGAACCTGGCGTGAAGATATATATATGTATGTATTATAATTATATCGATAAAAATTTAACAAACAAACAATCAATTCGTCAAGCATAATCAATTGGTAATGGGAAACTCCAAAAATCACGATAGTCAAGTTTACCAGCGAATCCTCCACCATTAATTTCAACGAAGATCAAACGAAGACCGAGGGTGATATTTATCAAGGAAGGATATTGCGAATTATTTTAATCAAATCAAATTCCCTCCGTTGTAAACAAATGCTTTTGATTAATGAGACGCGCGACAGAGCTCCGTACTGATAAAACACCCGAGGAAAAGCAAAATTAATGGTCATAAAATGAACTCTTGTAGTTCCAAGATAAAGATGCTGAATGTTCTTCAATCATTTTCTTTCGCTTCCTATTTTGAAAGATGATATCGGGGATCGCATCTGGTGACTTTGTACATTTATAACGTGCTTCTGCCCTGAGTACTTTCTCACACTTAGTGCTCAACTTTCGCGAGAGATATTTAGATTGTCATGACGCGATGTCATTAATAACGACTCCTGATTTTCAGTTGGCTAATATGCGAAGGGCGTTCTAAAGGGTGCCGAGTCATGGCAGTCGTCGGCCCTGTGAATACCTCCCGGGTTTGTCACCGATGCGGTCGTTCTGGCATTTTATGTAGCTCTTTGTACTTTGCCCTTTTATGGTTAAAACTATTTGGATAGTTTCGTTGGTGAACCAAACTATTTATTGCGTTTACTTTGATATTCGTACCTTGATGTTTGTCTCCGTGGAATTTGATATGTTTGTTTGTGATACGTATGCGAATATCTGCAATAAAATTTCATATCATCAAAAGCTACTACATTGTGTGAATATGTACATTAGTAACATTTATAAAAGTCAGTCGATATAGTTAGAATATTATTACAGGGATAGACTGCTGCTGTCCACTTAAACCGCAAAAGAAAATTATCAAAAACTATATAATTATGTTCTTGTAAAACAAATAATTTCATCCAATCTAATATAGCATAGAAAGATCTATACCCATTACCCATAATTTAAGAAATAAATACAAATATTTACTACACTTTGTATGAGTTTTTCGTGTATTATTTGGGGTCTTCGACTTCAGGTGGGCACTTTTCTTATACTACATACAGTTTTTTCTGTTTGGGCGCATTACAATAGTCACAATTGATTCCGCGGAATTGGCAAATTGATTAATTTATTTTTTGTTTAACTATGGATTTCCGCAAAGTAACTCCTGACTCTATTAATTACAAAATTTTACTACCTAAAGTAGGTACGTACGAACTATGGAAAACTGTATAACGACTTATCTAATTATACAAATAAGTGTGACACCGAACAAAAACTTTCAAAATCGAGTTAGAAAACTACCTATTGACAGGACCTTATGTATATATTTTTTTTGAAATTCCGTATCTTCCAAAGACACAAAAAAACTACATATATTTTTAATACTCATTTTAAATTAAGCATATTTATTTCGTATGACAAATAAATTACTTAAACCGAAACTTTAAAGTCAACCAAAAATTAAACTAAGTAATCACATCAAAACAAACTTCTTTATAAGTTGATATTAGCATCACACGTATTGAAATGAAATGAATCGCTTATGAATACGACGAGCGAGGACCGTCTAATATTGTAATAGCACAAGTTGCACCGTCAGCCTATATTAATCTGGATCCGGCGCCTGACAGCACAAGTCAAATTTCTCATCAAAAATAAGAATTAATGGCGAACAGCATTAATCATTAGCTGGCAAACGGCACGAGGTGTCTGTATCCCATTATTTTGCATTACTAATGATATGTACACAAGGATAAGGGACGGTTTATAAAAACTCTGAGGTATCGTGTCTCATCGATTTCGCGTTTACTTATTAATGTTATGTGATATATATCTTTTTTTTTTCGTTTATTATAATTTATATATTCAGGGTTACCATTAACTGGAATATGAAAGTATAATGAAACTGGTAACAATTTTTCTATTTACCTTTTTACAACGAGTGTTAGAACTACAAAAAAATACCCTTAAAATCTTTAATTTTTATTTATGTAAATAATATATTAATTATTATTAATTCATTATTGCTTTATTTTTACATGTGCAAAATATGTACTTAAATTAGTTACAACACGTAGGTACTATCAGTAACGTTAACGAGGGTTGAAATACTTCAACAACTAAAACAGTTGAATAAACAAAATAACTTGACCTATTAATTTGTTAATACGATAGAGGTTTGGAGACTATATGATTAAAGCTGATAAAATTTAGCAGAAAGCATATTGCCAAGGTTTAGGTAAGACGAGTATTGAATTTCAAACTCATTATCTCTTATATTTGTAGTACTACTTCAAATTTATGTGACTGTAGATTACAAGCTAATTAATGTAGTGTTTTGATGATCAAAAATATATTTTAAGCCAATCAGTCAGCATGACATATACCTAGCTCATCAGTGTTTAGTTATTACTGAATCATTAAATTAAATCGATATTAGAATGGCAAATAGCCAAGCAACTTACAAAAAAATTTTAAATCACTATCGTCCAATTACATGACTAAATGTAGTATAGTATTAATATAGTAATAATATTGACTATGGTTAGAACATTGCAATTGACAAAGATATCATTTTTTTGTAAATTCTTCCCATTTAAGGAAAGGCAAGGGAACTTTGTCCATACAGCCTAGTCTTAAGTTAGGTATTTATTTTTTTCATTAATTATGGTATATCCATGGAAGATGAGGGTGATAAGATGATTGCATGGAAAATGAGATGACGGACTTCTGGTAAAGCTGCGGGAACTTTACCAGAAATTTTTAGAATTTTGGCGGGAACACGAAATGACACTTTTCACAGCCCAATATCACATATCTCCATTGATGCACATTATTAAAACAGAGATATCAGTAATCATACCTACATAAAAAGGTATACAGACGAAAAAGTATTCATTGCACTCTTTTCGAAAAGTAAAATTATTCAAGAAAGCTATATTATTATTTTAAAAGCAAACTATTGATTGGAATTATCATGAGTTTTTAAATTTATTAATGAAAAAAATAACAAAAAAATTACTGCCAAAATGTAGCAAGCGTAGGTAGTTAAAAGATGAAAACGAGAACAGGAGCACTGGTAATGCAGACTATTTTTCTTATATATTAGTAGGTGGATTACTCATACGCAAGTATAGTATATATGATCCGCTTTATATATTTAGAGCAACAAACTGTAATGTATACATCATAACAAATGTTTACGAACATTTATTTTTGTGACTTCCTCTTAAGTTAATTGACTTTTCGAGCTATTTTCATTAATTTAATTTTCAATTATAAATAGACAACGAAAATGAACACAACATTCAATTAGTTGCCTTCACTTAGTAATTTTTAATAAGTCTGTTGCACTAATCACTTCCTTTCCAAAAGGCGTGACTGCTCTATTTCTAGAAGTTGGCTACACTGCTATTGACAGAAGATGTCACTTTGCCTTTAATTATGTAGCGGCCTCATTCCTTCGCGCCCTATTAGTACGCATCAATCAATGTTGCCAATACATATTTTTTACCCTGCGACTCAAATGTTTTTTCCTTTGGTACGTTTTTGTTTACGGAGATTTTTTAAGTGGGGAATAATTTGATGAGGTCCGCCACCCGACTGTGTTGGATGCGAGCGGGCTCATTTGTCATCGTCTTGTCATTTCTGCGTTTCTTTCGAACAGTTGTATAGCTAAAGTAATTATGTAAGTTTTTAGTCCTCTTTTTCCATTTGGAATTCCCTTGTCTTTTATGCACTGACAAACACCAAGTTAGAACTTTTTAATGAGACATGCGTAAGAATTTGAGACTTCATAATTTGATGTATGAAATTTTTGATTAAACTTTGTAAGATAACCATATTATTAAATATTTTGAATAATAAATCAACTTACTTTGCTGACGACATTTAAAATTCTAATGGCAGAAAAATATATCTAAGTTTTAATATTAAATATGTACACTCATAAAATGTAAATTACAGTTTATATTTTAATATCTTACAGTTTAATTGCGAAGAAAATTATGATGAGGTCGTACTGATAGAAAAAAAACTATCTGAAATTGGTTAATCATGGGTGCATAATTACGTACCTCTGTCTAATTTGCTAACACGGGTGAAACGCTATATATTATTTTTATTTTTACATCAACTATAAAACTGAAAGAATATATGGTGTTTATGTGAAAAGATTCATTTGATAATAAAATAAATAAAGTTTCAAACGAATTTGCTTACCAGAAAAACTATGAATACGAAATCAACGTGTCATGTTAATTCTGACATCGATGGGGTAAATCAAATATGGGAATCCACAGATCAAAAGAATTCATTACAGTGTGTAAATCTCAATTTGCATGTGGCGCAGGGTAATCATGAATATGCATCTCCAACGCCTGCGCTTCGTACATACTGTGCTGCGTTTAGTGGTTGCAACTTGCCATTGCAAGTAGGTTAAAGCAAACCAGAGACAGTGATAATAATGTACTAAAATGTGATTGGAAATATTTAACATCGTAACATGGTATGTAATATTACTAACAGAAAACACATCTAATTGTTTTCCTTTTTAAAATATAAAACAATAGGATACGGATATAAGCGAAATAAGTTTAAATATAATCAAAAGATTTAAAAAATCGTTCAAAGCCAAATCTAATACTGCCTTGTCGTATTGTAATGATTGTATAGTAGGGTGTCCCGAAAAAATTTTTTTTGGTTTTCTTAAGCGCAATACCTCTCAAAACTTGCGTAATGATTCGTAGATTACTACAAAAATATTTAAAAAAATATTAAACAACGTTCTTAGGGCTCTACCCATCATCAAAGTTTTTAAAAATTGGTATTTTTGTGGAAATCTTACACCTTCTTTTATAAGGGTAAAAAGAACAAATATATATGTTTTGATATTTTGTCACATAATTACACACGAAATATCAATTTACAAGCAAAAACATGTTACTAGCTTTATAAATTTGTCATACATTGACGGGACACCCTACTGTCTATTCCTGCCGCTTTAATGATCTTATCGTTCGGGTAAGGTAGCCGGTGACGTGCACATTATACCACAGGTCAAAGACGTTCCTATAACTATTATGGTGTCTACAGAGCAATGTTGTCTTTTATCATCGGCAGAGCCGTATACTGGTTCGCTGCCTTATACTGTAATAGAAACACCTAGCTTTAAGTTCATTTGATTCGAAAATTGGATACTGGGACCCTCGGTGGTCTAATAAATAGTTAATGCTTAGGGCTTCTATGTCGATACCCCGCCTAATGTGTTCCAACTAATGAGTTCTAACTTGAGTTTATTTCGATTGAATAGCTCTGTAACTCAAAAGGGAAAACAGGGCTAATCTGAATAATAATCAACAATAAGGACACTCAGAAAATGTACGGAAGATTGAAAAACTCAACGGCACTTAGCGGGATTTAAACGTGGACTTCTGGTTAGCACCAGACTGGACCGCCTAGTAGTTAGCGCTTCAGATTTTGACCACCACCACTAAGTTTTTACATTCATTAAAAATGAATAAAATTTCAAACATCATCTTAATTTAAACCCGGTAGAATTACTGTGGTCAAATTATGATGAAATTAAAAATTGTGAACGTGCGACGCCACCGCTATCTTAGAAGATTTGTTAGACAAATCTGCGGCCATTGAACTGGCTTAAAAACTCCTAAATATTTACATAGAACATACACAGTTAAACAGAACGCGACTAATGACCGTCGTTTCTCATAAAATATGTTTATTGAGAGGACATTGCTGTTTAAATTATAAAATTATTCGGATTAAAAAAAAAATCCTACTTAATTACGTCTAAAAGAAAGTTCACCTCTGTATCATTTGTTGTTAATAATAATTTAAACATATGCAAAAGTGCAAGAATCGACTTTAATTTAATTATCGTCTATATCAGAAAACACTGACTAAATGCATCAGCAACGCCGATCACAATTTTAACGATCATCAGTTAGTGAAAGTTTTTTTTCTACCTTACCACTGAAAAGTAGCTGATTTTCTCTAGCTAGTTTCATGTTATAATATGTTAGTGTATAATTTATTTTATTTATTTTGAGTCGGCACGAAGTTTGCCGGGTGAGCTAGCAAATGATAAAAAAGACAAATTTTAAAAATATACCTATCTGTCCAGTAACATAAATTTCAGTTATACATTAATCAGTTACCGCGGAATTTGATGTTCACTAAAACGTGCTGGCGGCGGACGCACCTACAAATATATTAAAATAAAAACAGCTTTATTCTCTACTAGCTTTCCACCCGTGGCTTCGCCTGCCTGAATTATTTTAATAACACAGACAAAGGGCAGACATTTTTCCGACTTATAATATTTATTGCGTAAAAACATATTTTAAAAACATATCCTCTTCTTAATATAGTCGGTTAAGTATCCTAGTCCTTCCTCAAGGTCAACTCTATCTCTGTACTAAATTTCATCAAAATCGTTTCAGTGGTTTAGACGTGAAAGCGTAACAGACAGACAGTCAGAGTTACTTTCGCATTTAAAATGTTAGTACAGATTTTACAATTTTCAGTGATTGATTTTTGATAATTATTAACAAATTAAATACACACTGTAAAGTCATTGTTATGAATTGGACTTGTATATTTCAGTAAACTATGTGTTGTGGAAACCATACTGCTGCGACGAGAGGGGCAAGACTGACAGAGAGTGCATCCCGTCCGAGATCCCTGAGGACGACGTGGTCCATCGGTTCTCGAATCCTCCTCGGCGCTGTATGAACCTGACGCGACCGGTTACCTTCCAGAATCAAGGTTGCCGTCAGAATGACACGCAGCCGGAAAGGGTAACTTAACAGATTATAGTTTACTAGTTTTATGCCCGTGGCTTCGCCCGCGTGAATTATACAGATAAATTTCAAAGGGCAGACATTTTGCCGACTTTTAATACTTATTGCGTAAACACATACTCTCTTTTTAATGTAGTCGGTTAAAAATTAGCTTATGGCATTTTTTAAGGTCAACTCTGTCACTGTTCTAAATTTCATCAAAACAGACAGACAGACAAACAGATAGACAGACAGACAGACAGACGGACAGACGGACAGACGGACAGACGGACAGACGGACGGACGGACGGACGTAATCTTTTTGTAAAGAAATCTAAGAAATTTTTAAGAAACATAGGAAAACACAGTTTAATTTTTTCTATACAAACTGTAATTACTTATCAGTATCAGGCGGCAAATACAGCTAGTAAAATATATTAATCTGAATAAAATGTACCTAACATTTCACCCCTGGGGCAATAAGATGAGAAAAGTGTTAGATCTCGAATAATCGACGAACGTATGATCTAAGTGCGCTTTCTTATTTTATTGCCCTAGGTGTAAACATTATCGTTCTGCTCGACGGAGTCGAAAGGTGGCTATTTTGTTTAGCGCAGCTGGAGAAAGGTACTTTTCACTCGGAGGGTAGACAAATGAGTTATTTATTTTATACATTCCCGTAAATTATCACAGTTTCCAAATTTAGCAAGTCAGGGAAAGAAAACAAATAGTTTTTTGTGTAAACTAAATATTTCATTAAGTGCAAATATAAGTTGAAAAAATGAATCATTGTCTATAGATAGTGTCAGCAACATCCCACTTCGACCTCTCCCACGTCTATGGCAGCCATTTGAAAGACTTAAACGAAAAAGGGCGAGCATTCACCGGCGGCCTTTTGAAAACTGAAATAGATAATAACAAAATATTTCCACCGAGTGCGAAGTCGGCGGCCAACTACGTGTGTGTCCTGAATAAACTTCCCAAGGAAACAAGGTGTCACGATGGCCGTAAGTAGTAGATAGCGTATGTTATAGACAAAACCTCTTGCATGACTTACTATTACTAAAGTTTATCTATATATTAATATATACATAATGGTCTAATAATTTTAAACGAGCAATTCTTGTATATATCAGCGATTTCGGAAACGGCTGCAACGATTTTCTTAAAATTTTGTACATAGGGGGTTTCGGGGGCGATAATAAGATCTAGCTATGTTTTATTTTCAAATTTCGTTTATTAATCGTGTTTTCATATAATAAAAATCATTACAATACAAAGCTAAATTTCGCCAATACTCGCAACATCAGAATTATAGCTCAGTTGGGAAATCGGACGCCTTAATATGCAGAAACCCGGGTTCAAAACCCAGTCCGATTGTTTATTTTCTTTTTGAGTTCCTTTTTTGTGAGCAAACTGTTCCTGGAAGCCCTATAGAAACAAGAAAAACATTGTAAATTATGTCACATACACTTTCAAAATAAACTGTGATGTACCTATCAACAAAACACCGAGCAAAACTCGGTAATCCAGGTACTGTATTATTCTGGTAGATAAGCTTCAGCATTGGCAAGTTCCATAAAAATTCGTTTAGTAGTTTTAGTTTTGAGTAACGAATACCCGTCTATCCGAACATCCAAAATCCTTAAATTGTTAACCCAAGACGTATTTTAAGTAAGAGCGTTTTTTTTGAAGGTTCCACGTCGTATATATAATATTGGGCATCTGAAGGCTTCCTGCATTTTGTTGACATCGGGATATATGTCTGCTTGCTTGACAACTTTTTTATTTTAATATAATTCGTCAAATAAATCGTATAATTTCAACAAAGATTTATAATTTTTTTCAGCTGACAGTGCCGTGAACAGCGTGCTAGGGTTGAATCTTTTCTTTATATGGGCGTGGAGGATGCATAACAGAATTGCGACTACTTTGTCAGCCCTGAATCCCTGTTGGGATGATGAGAAATTGTTCTGGACCGCCAGGGACATCAACATTGCGATCGTGATGCAAATAAATTACTATGAAATGTTGCCAGCACTTATGGGTAAGCATTCGTACTTAGTACATTGACGGCGCCTAAGGAGATACGGACAACTGAATTTTTTCGAAAAAAATTTTTTGTGTGTAAATTGTGTCTATAAAACATATACTTTAACCCTAAAAAAGTAAAACAGCATATAGTTTCTAATTACTAGATAATTTCGCGTAAAATGAGATAACTACTAGGTAGCGCAGGAATTATACAACGTAAACACGGTCAAGTTACTTCTATGCATTTACACCGTTGATAATTAGCGTTCATGTGGTAGATAACTTTTTATACGTGTAAATAAATTGTTGTTATTTACACGTTTAAAAATCGAAACCAAATCGTGTATTGTCATCCAAACGTATACACAAAATTTCAGCTTAATCGGGTGAAGATATCTACTTCAAAATTGAGTTCTAAAATTCCACCCGAACATACATACAAAGCAAGTTAAATAAAAGCTTTTAAAATACCGTCGCAGGCGAATACTGAGCCTCTTGATTCAACGCCCTTAACGGTAGAGTAATAATTAAGGTGAAATTAACATTTATAGTCCATTACGAAGATATAACTGAAATATATATTTTTTATTTATTAATGTATCCGTCGAATATCCACAACAAGAATGTAAATTAATATTTATTATATTTATTCACCGCGGGAGCCCAGACAATTAAGTCAATAATATTTAAAATTAAGATAAAGTTATGTTAAGTTATTATTTAAGATTAAGCTGTATCAAAAAATTTTCTTTATGTTACTCGTATAAAATATATTAGTTTTACGGTTTCGAAGACACTAGATATAATGTTATACCACCGTCCATTATAATAAAAAAACCTGCCTTTCTGCCAGGCTGTAAGCTTACGAGATGTACAAGGCGAGTACAGGTTAACCTGGTCACCACCAACAAGACCGCAGGTCGAAATGCTTTGAAAAGAAGAAAATAAAATTTTCCTCTTAAACTTCAATTATGAACTTACAACCTAATTATACACAACTTATCCGTACTAATATTATAAATGCGAAAGTAACTCTGTCTGTCTGTCTGTATGTTACGCTTTCACGCCTAAACCAC
>DVZL01002943.1:0-14661 GCA_018236625.1 Lasaia peninsularis
AACTTGAAAGGAAATTTATATATAAAACTAGCTGTAGCCGCGGCTTCGTCCGCTTTTATATTTCATTATTTTATATTTTATACATTTCTAAAAGTAAAATAAAAGTAGTCCAAGCTACTCTTTAATACATCAAATGATTGCCAGTGAAAGTTCCGTCAAAATAGTTCCAGCCGTTTTAGAGAATAGCGGCTACAAACAGACAGACTTGGTATATGTACCTTGTAAACATACCTTTAGTTAATATTAAATACAGATACGTACTCCAATTTTATTTATTTGTACCTATATATGACTTTATTAAAGTATTAGCCGTTGATTGTAATTTCGCTTATAATAGAAATAAGCCGGCTTTATTTAAAAGGTAAAGTAGCTGCGGACAAGACGTATCTGTTAGCTTAACAGTTGAGAGATTTAATACCCAATAAAAAGTGTAAATGCATTTTAACAAGATCCAAGAAGCTGAGCCATACTGAGCTTGATTAAAGAACTTGCCACGAACATATTAGAATTCAGAGAAATGTTCGCATGAACGGGAGGAATGCTATAATTGAATATGTACCCCGTAAAGACGTGCAAGACGTATAAAATGTTGTATCCGTAGTTTTCGAGTAATACAAACCGAATTGAACCAAACATTCTACAAGTGGAAAGTTTGTGAATCGGGGTACTGTTTTACTTTATCTAAGTTCTAGGATTTCAATTTAGAACCTGTGATACTTTGTCGGAGCTTCTGCATTGTACGAAACGGACAAAAGAGAAGCAAGTCGAGTTCTGTATCAATAGGTTTCTACGAAATTAAAATAGTTATCGAGGACAATACAATGTAGATTAAAGTTACAATCTACGCTAAGTTATTATTAGTAGGTACAGATTAAATATAATAATACATTCTCCAATTTCATAGTAATTTTACGACCCAAAATGGGCTAACCTATCCAAACCAAATATTTATGTTTTGTTAAGACTCTTTAGTAGTTATGTACCTAAAGTTTGCACAAAATCGGTTGAACAATTGTTCATTTCTCAAATTTTTTTGTAAAATTATAAATGGCGGATCATTTTGTAAATGGTGATTGTGCTATCAAATTGAATCATTTAGATTTGACAGTATTATACGTAGCGAAGCAAGTACCGGGCCGCTAGTAAATATATAACTAGTTTGAACCTCGAAATTTATGAGTTTTTCTAAGCGCTTCGAACTATCCGGTAGACCGGATTTGAACCCAAACCAACCAATGAGTCTTTCTAAATAATAAACATTTTCCGACTTCTCTTTCGCTTACCTTGAGGTAGCTGACTCCGTTATCATCTGATACAGAAAAGGTACAAGGATAGAACGAAGACGAAATACATGGATGGTTGACCGGAAGGATTAACCGGTTGGATGAATGTGGAGGAAGATGGACTAATATGTCGCAATTGTGACATTGACAGTGTCCTTTAATTGTCACGACTACGTGAATGTCGCCTTACCCCATCGACTAACAGCGATGCTCGGGTTCGATTCTTGATGGGAACAGACAATTGCGACAGATAACCACTTTTTTCTAAACGCATATGTGTATCAACAAGGTAGATATACCGAAACAACTTTTTTAGATTTTTTGTCACCGTGTGTGTCTGTCTGTTTGCACCCGCTAATCTCTGAAACAACAGAACCAATTTTAATGGGACTTTCACTGCCAGACTAAAAGCTAGAGTAATAACGAATGGCTTTGGCTACTTTTATTTTAGAATTTCATGTTTGAAATGTATAAAAAAAAAGCAAACGAAGTCGCGGGCACAGCTAGTCAACATATATGATCGACATATTTTAACGCACTATGCGTTAAAATATGTTTAACATACACACAAGTCTATCTCACCAACATTTGTAATGGAATAAGTCAAACTTTTAATTCCAGCTCGTATTTGTTCAAGAGAAAATTGTATTTCTAAAAGTAGTAGCGATGCTCTAAAAGCAAGTAAGGCAACACAAATAAAAAGGGTTTGGCGTCCAACTTATCTCCAAGTAACTTGACGTCTAATGAGATTGGTCGGAAGTTATTTTTGAAATTATTTGGAGAGTTGCTGAGTATTTCCACTTTTCAAGAGATTTTCAAATGAGGAAAACCCGACGGCAATGACAGAAAATATTTTTTATATTTTTATTTATATTTAGGTAGATCTTTTATAAATATATTTATAGTAGATGTGGAGAAAGCCGAGTGAACGAAGAAATTTACTTTTCAAATGTTTTCAAAGAATCGTAGTTAATGTTATAAAATAAAACATTTGAATGATGAGATTCTCCGTGTTGGTCCCTAAGAGGCGAACATAGGTTGACTGGGTCACTACCAATAAAACCACTGGTGATTGAGTGCTGTGTAGCAACTCGCCCGGAATACTTATTCCAGCCGCCATAATGACATTGTCGCGTTCCGATCTGGAGGGTAAGGTAGTGGGTAAACTTGCACATCAGGCTTAACATACCGGCTATAGAACAGCGACGCACCTACAACATCTATGGTGTCTATAGGCAACGGTTGCCTGTTACTATACCTATATTAGATTGTTTGTTGTCTTATCATATAAAAAATGAGAAACAAACGAGGTATTATTTTAAAAAAAAGACATATGGCTCCCTGTAAGTGGAAAGAATCGATGTTAGAAAGAGAAAAGATAAGTTTGGCTAATCGTGGGCGTATAAACCACTCTGCCTACCTCTGCGGGAATATGGTCGTGACGATTTTTCTTATTAGTAACGTTACGTAATAGAAAAAAATACTCGTAACAATGTACTTTGATCTATATTGAGTTAGTTATAAATATTACGTTTTTGCGCTTAATGTATTACCTTTTATAAAATTGAGACGGCAATAAATTGTCTGCGAGTCAACTTCGTGCTAAACATTTTTCTCTTTTATGAAGTAAAGAGAATAATATTCAAATATGTCGATTTGTGTGGTAGAGTACGCACGAAACGCGCCTTTGTCAAAGTATTAAAAGACAAATTGCCAAGCGCAACTTGGTGAGTTCTGATTAATGGTTGTGTTCCGTACGCGCCAAAGTATTTGCTTGTCTATTCACCACCACAAAGGTTAGTTTATCTCAACTAGTGTTTCACAAAGGCGGATAATATATTATCTAGTAATTACTTTTTAATATTCTCATACATAAGCTATATTATTGTAAAATTTCATCCAAATCTGTCCAGTAGTTTTTTCGTGATAGAGTCACAAACATCCATACATCCTTACTCACAAACTTTTGCACTTCTAACATTAATAGGATGGGCGTAAGCAGCTGCTAATGCGTTGTCCATGTCTACCTGTTCAGGGACATGAGCGTGATTATATAAGAGTACTTTAAAGCGACTTTCTTGAGTGTAATAAGGTCGTGTTTTAGGTTGACACGTTTTATTGAATTGCTTAAACGCGTCACATTAGGGCCTGTACAAATGCTCCCAAGTTTTAATTAAAAGCAGACATGTAATAAACGGGGCAACAACCTTGACACTTGAATCTATATTTCATTATTCACCAAATAGCATACATACAAATGTATTATACGATTATCCGACGTAAAATGACAAATGCTGACGAGACACAAACACTCATATACCAGTAGGTATAACTAGCGACTCACATCGGCTTCGCACAAGTATATTATTCATGTTATATACATATATATAAACCTTCCTTTTGAAACACTTCATCTATTAAAAAAACCGAATCAAAATCCGTTGGGTATTTTTAAAAATCTAAGCATACATAAGGGCACAAGAATGGGAAGCGACTTTGTTTTTTTGTGTGTTCATAAATTGGCAACTTTTATCACCAATGTAGTGTAAAATTATGTACTTTGTAATATTTACAAGATCAAAAAACCAGAACAGCGTTTCTTTCGCCGTATCTTTTCACATCCGTTGGTGGTTACGGTAATGTATTTTTTTTATTTTGTAAGGAAGCGAACTAGAAGACGGCTCTCTTGATGGTAAGAGACGACCGTGGCCTATAGCCACCGCAGTTATAGGTGCGTCAGTATCCTGTGGCCGGGGTGTTAGGCCTGGTGTGCAAGTCTACCGGCTACACTACCCTACGGACCGGAACACGATAATGTCATTTGTCCTACCGCCATAGGTATAGTTACGGCAGTGGATCCCTACCTGAGCGAATTACTGCACAGCACTCTACCGCCAGTAGTCTTGTTGGCAATGTCCTTAATAAGCTATGCTCGCCTCTTACGAGTTGCCTGATACAAAGGCAGATGGTCTATTCTACACAGAGGACCCGGACTTTTAAACTTTTTTTAGTTCTAGTTGTAGAACTAAGAGACGTGCTTCTTTGGTTTTCGCAACTTAATTAAACCATTACAAAAAATAACGATACAAGAATGTAATTGGTAAAGTAATTTTATGCATTTCCGTCTTACATTTGTCATCAGAGCCACAAACATTGCATTGATTGCTTTTTATGTTTTTTTTCATTATGTTTGTGTTTTTCGTTTTTCTAGGTTAGCAGTAAGACATCTCTTTATAGAGATCATCTCTTTTTTTGTACTGTTTTGTTGTTTATGTGTACCTCTTTAAGAATAATAAGAATAATTTATTTAGTATACAAAATTATATATACTTAGAAAATATACGATCCCTGCTTCCTAAAATAAGACATCGCAATTATGTTGATTCTATTAATATTACATTTATTTTATTAAATTTAAGATTTACTTTATCATTTCGTAAAAGGTATGCTATTTCTGTATTTAAAATATAAATAAAAAATAATCTACATAAATAATATCAAATCAATAAATACTTAATCACCCAGAAAATAATGTATTACAAGTTTTTTCATTTTAATTCGTTGAATTATTAATATCTCGCTGTCCCGACAGCTAATATATCACGAAGCCAGTCTTCTCGAATGTCATAAGACGTAGTCACGTAATATGAAGTTCTGAATCACCAAGTAATATTAAATATCGTAGGCCCGTTTTATTAAATATTGAGTTTTAAAATGATAGTGCAAGATACAAATATGTAATTACTATAAAGATTACAGTGATTAATCTATATAATAAAAGTGGATCGCTAAATGTGTTGCTAAGCGCAAAACGCTAAGTGTAATACAGAAAATCCGAAACTTAATTAATGTAAAATCCGACAAGAACTTGTTAAGAGTCTTATATCATAATTAGTTTACTGACGTATTTTATTTTTTTCTCGTTTCAAATGAATTTTGTGACATCTCCGCCGCAACAGCGACGAGCGAACTAATTTAATAAGCAGAGGCATCAACTTTTTTGACTTCACTTAGTTTAACTTCGTATACACAACTTTTAGATTAATTAAAAAAATAACCAACATAAATACCGTCATGCCTGTGTCCTGAAAGGAAGACGGAGGTACATATGCACCCACAATTAGCCGACAACATTAGGTCCCATTATGTGACAGGTCCAGTCCGTCGCCATATTGGTAACACATCCAGTGTTATCAATATGGCGACGGACTTATCACAAGACGGATTCCAGTCTTTTCAGACCAACTGAACTTTTCAGACCAACAAATAAAAATATATACTTTTTTGATATAGGAGAATGAATAAGCACAGGGCTCTCTTTATGTTAAGAAACAACCTATAGACACCACATATGTTGAAGATGCGTCGCTGTTTTGTGGCCAAGCGGTTATGTCTAATGTGCAGGTCTACCGGCTACCGTACCGTCATTATGGCGGTAGGAATAGGTTAGGCGGTAAATCGATACTCAGAGAAGATGCTGTACAGCACTCAACCAGCAATAGATTTGTTGGTAGTAAACCTCTTGTGAACTGAAAGACAAGAGGCAGTTTGACTATTCTACTCAAGGGACCAATGCATATATAAGAAAAATAAATAATTAGATGGATTCTCTGATATATAAAAAAATGTTAATAGTGTCTAAGATTGGATTTTAAGCGTTTTACATACATTTACAGATAACGTTGTTGTGGTTTAATTTTTTTATTATTTCATGCATTATTTATTTACAATTTCATACATTAAGCAAAATAAATTAAGAAAAGAGATAAGCGAAGATTGTTGTCACCGTTTGCTGGTAAATTTAACTTTATGCAACGCCATCTGTTGTATTATCCGAAAAATTAAATTGGACATTTTTAGATTAAAATTTAATTTATGTGATCTAGATTAAAAAAATGTGTTAATTTATTAACTCAACGTTTTCAACACTGAGAATGCTAAGTACGTTCTATCAACATTCTTGTGGCTATTAAGGTATACTGCAAAGCAGCTGAAACTTTTGCTTACAATATAAAAACGTACAAGAGACACATATTTGTAATATTTTTGACTCAAACATACACAAAGCCTCATTGTGTGGTTTGTGTACAACGAGCACGTAAAAGTTATATGTATCACGATTGACAACGAAACCAGGGTCGTATAAAGGAAATCAAAATAACCACAATATAAAACACACGCCATGTGGTCGCATTTTTCACAGGTTGTGTTTCATATAGCAGAAATGGATGGTGATATTTCTCTTGTATACTTTATAGTAATTCATGGAAACATGGAAATGTTTGCAATGAATTTTGTTAAAAATCTATAAGATATAAATATTATAAAAAAAATAGTGTTAATTACTGATTTTGAAGAAACTTTATATGTACACTCGGTTGGTATGAGAATAGGTTATCTATTGTTCATACTCGTAAGTGAGGATTATTTATCACAAAGAAAAGGGCAAAATAATTTATATGGCAAGGGAACATTTATCGAATCAGATCAGCTAGTAATCTAATAAAAATTAATAATGCACTTTTGAGGCACAGGGATTACTAATGACATTCTATAAGAATATAAAATGTACCCACATTATAGGGATGGCGATTTTAAATCGATTCGAATCGTAACATGATGAATCGATTCACAAAAAAATCGAGGTCTAAAAGATTGATTTCTAAAAAATCGACCTTTTTTAAGTTCGTGATGACAATGTAATTATAAATCAAATTTTAATAAAAATAAAATAAATATTATAAATAACGATTTCTTATCGGTAGATATCATCAGGGAATATTATGAATAATGATAGCAATTATTTTATTCCATACAAAAGTATCAGATTGGGTATAAAATGTCTTATAAAGTTAAGAAAATGTAGCATGTAGTTCCTAATACTTAGTATCTTAACAGAAAAAAATCGAATGTCGATTTTCAAGGGTGATATATCGATTCACTGAAACGATCCAGTGCTATGCCTCGACATAAAAATCGATCTTTTTGGGCTCGAAAAATAGATTCTTCGATTAATCGATCTCAGATCGTCATCCCTAAGTCCCACAATTAGCACACGATAATAGGTTCTGTGATTAACAAGGTGGCAAGTCAATGTTTTTAGATAAGAGAAAAAAAAGTAATAGAACAAACTTGATATAACTCTGTTTTAACCGATTACAATTATCTGCATATGAAGTTTGAAAGCTTTTGAGAAAATCTGACTCATTTAAAAGGTGATGCTCGTTTCCAAAGAATACCGCCACATAAACTACAGCGTTCAGCTGAAGCCGAATTTGCCGGGCCAAATTATAGTTTATTTTGAAGTAAAACTTGTTAACGGTTATGTTTTTTAACTGTGTTATGTATATGTCTTTGGGAGGACAGTAAAGAGTGTTTAAATATGAAATTTGAAATTAAACAATAACAAAAATAAAAGTTGCTTATAATTATTCATTAAATTCCCCTTTGCAATCAATTTAGGATGGATTATTTATACACATATTTTATTACAATAGCCAAAGGTGCTTGCAGGTGTACTAGCCCTGTATCAAGTGAATGGACTTTACACCTGCGCTTTTAAAATTTATATATCCACAGCTGTGAAATATAAAAGAGAACTCTTTATAGAAATGATATTTGAAATTGGCTATCAAAAATAAATTGCCGTAGTTTATCCCCAAGCCGTCAGACCGCATGGCGACATATTGTTAGACTTTAGTTCAAGAAAAGCGCAATCCCAAAGTAACATCTGACACTCCAATTAAGAAACTACAGTTTATTTCAATTTAAAGTAATTTCATCTGTCTCGCTTGTTATCCTAGATTTTCATAATATTTAAGCACATTTCGCCGTCATCAATTTCTAATTATGTTATATTTTAGAATCAATCTATTTTTTTTATTTTTTACAAGCTTTGCCCGTCACTTTATATGTGTTTTTATTATTAAAAGCTTTTATTTAAATTGCAATGTATGTATGTAAGTATGTATGTTCGGGTGGAATCTTAGAACTAAATTTTGAAATGGATATCTTCATCAGATTATGCTAAAATTTTGTATACACGTTTAGTTTGGATGACAATACACGTGACGTTATTCTATATTCAATATGGCGGACCAACCAAGATGGCGGAATAGTTATTTTTAAAGTATTTCTACACTATGGATATCAAATGAAAAGGCTCGTTGAGAGCAACTCGAAAAATGAGGATTGAACCCGGGATTTTACGCGGCTAATGGTCTTAACAGGCGACACCCGTACCGTTACACTACACAGGCGATTGGCGAGCGATGTCACATCATGGTATCTAAAATCGTCAGCTAATCGTAGGTGCAACAGCATGTACCATTGCCTACTCCTTCGAGGATACGGGCGTGACGATATTTATTTTTATTTTTCATTTCGTTACGTAAAATGAATTAGCATTTTACCGCAAGATTTTTGTCAGCACTCAACTACTGCAAGAAACATATTAACACTGTTCAATAAAATATATATTTATTATACAAACATCGTCACAGAATATTGTAACGATGAAATGATTAAAGCAAGCTATATATAGAATTTATTAATTACGAACGTGTCAACCAATAGCGATACTTGCGACGACAGAGTTTCACTCAAAGCCTTTATACGAGAAAATGATACACTGCGACTTATGCTTTGGGAGTAGGGCTGGCACTCCTAGTAATATAGTAAAGTAAAAGTTTGCGAATATGGATGTTTGTTATAACTCTATCACGAAAAAAGTGTTAGATAGATTTGGATAAAACTTTACAATAATATAGCTTATACATGACGATAGCACATGGGCTACTTTTTAATAGACTATATTTTTACGCAATAAGTAATAAAAGTCGGAAAAAATTCTGCCCTTTGATAATTCCCAAAAGCTAGAAACTAATATATAAATTTCACATAAGCGATGTTGATTACATTCAATTATAACAATCATAAAACTTACAGTTTTTATATGATTAGACAGTGAACAAGCGATCGGGGCTCTCAAAAAAAAGAGATAACTGTGGCATAAATTTTTGCAAAAATACATTAATTAAAAATTAATTTTGTAGCCTCTTCGCCGCTAAAATGCTTAATGTAAATTTATTTAATTATCATTAAATATTATTCATTGTTAATTAAGTTGTCGTGGTCGTTTTCAAGCAACAATGTACCACACCTGCAACAACTTTACAATAAATTTACTTTTTAAATAAGCACGTCTTTTTTATAGTATAAGGAAGGGAACAAGCACACGAGTCTCTTGATTGTAAGAGACAACCGTGGCCTATAGACACCATAGATGTTGTAGGTGCGCCGCTGTCCTGTGGCCGTGGTGCAAGTTTACCGTTTACCCTACGCTTTGGACCAGAACACGACAATGTCATTATGGCGGTGGGTATTACCTATTTAATGAGGCATTCTCAGTGGTCTTGTTGGCTACGACCTTATTAACCTAGGCTCATCTATTACGAGCTGCCTGGTAGGTAGGTCTATTCTACATAGAAGACCCGGACCAACACATTATATTAATAATATAATTTACCGAGTAAGTGACAACCCTACTGTCTCGAAACATCCAAATATTCTGAAATATTTCATAAGCAAGTTGTATGTAAGAGAAAGTCAGCCTTTACAAGTTATTCTCAGTAATAAGCGAATATCTTCTTTGGTCTTTCCGGAACATATTATTCGAGTATTAAAAGGAAAACTAACAGAAGGCGCACCATATGTATCCATAATACATATTATTATGAATACTTCAGTTGACAATATTTTTTTTATTACTCACTATAATCTGTGAATTTACCCATTCATTTAATATTAATATGAAATATCCTATGGTCACGTCATCATACTCTTATATGTTTTTGCAAAGCTTTTGATGAAATCTATTAAATTTTGGTTAATTTGATTTTTGGTTACTATTGACACGACAAAGTACCAATAATGTTTTGTGAAACAGTATCTACGAGTTACTTGTGCCATACTTTTCGCTTACGCATTATATACTAGCGGACTCGGAAATCTAAGTTTTGCCATATAAATTATTTCTTTAGATTATTAATCGATTATCAAGTGGATAAAAAGTATTAAATTACTAAATTCACTATTATTTAAAAGGAGTTGATGATAGAAACGTGAAAATTTAGGGTTGCGTGAATTTTGCCACATTGTAAGAAAATAAAAGAAATTGTTCAAAGACAAAAAAATCGGAGTGGAAAACCCGATAGGGGCGATAACCTGAAAGTATGACAAATAGATGGTAATAGATTCTCAGATTTACTGAGTAATAGGGGCATAAGGTCTAACAGCCCTACCACAAGACAGCGACGCACCGACATCTATGGTGTCTATAGGCCTCGTTTGTATTCTTAGCATGAGGAGTTCCTTGTGCTTGTTCATTGTCTTATGCCATAAAAATCATTTTTTAAAGCACCCATGTATTTATCTATCTTCACTACTCAGGGTAAACTGGGAAAAAATGCTTATTGTCATTAAGTCCGCCTTTGTACATAATTTTGTATAATAAAGAATTCAAATAAACATACTATTTCGGAGCTTGGACAACCAAAAACAACCATATCTTTTTATATAAATATAGAAGTATAAACACGGTTACTTAGACAAAAGCATGTAAAAAGGTTTAACACCTGAAAGTTGAAACCGAAATGAAGTTTGAATATCCATCGAATAGAGGAACATTAGACAAAGTAGACTTCGATTTGAAGGAGCGTCATCGGTCAAAGTCTTACTGGATAAAGCATATAGATCGCACTGGTTTGAATTACACTCGATTTATATTCTCTAAGAGGATTTGGTTGGGAAAACGATGCATGGATGAATCTAACCGCTTCAAACATTGACTTTGTTTTAGTCGATTTCTTCTCTTCTTCGTCCTAAACTTATTTCTATAATTATCAGACTGATGATACCAGAGTACCTAATAAAGAAGGTTTGAAAAGAGCGTCAGTTTTTACATAAAGCGACTGTCTAACCTCTACAATCTAGAAGAGAATTTATATATTAAGACTATATTTATTTTAATTTATATATTAGATTATTTAATAATTTTACTTTATACATTTCTAGATAACATCAGCTGTGCGCCATTTAAAGTACAGTCAAAATCGGTCTGGTAGTTTCAGAGATTAGCGGGTACAAACAGGCGGTGAGTGAAAAATTACAATAAATATTTTTTTTTATGATTATACATGTAAACATAGTAAAAAGCGGTTATTTTAATATTACATACAGACACTCTAATTTTATTTATTTGTATAGATGATATGTTCAAAGACTATCTTGTGATTTTATGAGGTAGCTTATATCATAAAGAAATAATAAATGAGTAGTATTCACGTACCTAGTATGTGTTTAAGAAAATTGAAATATCAATATCGACAATTACTCTTAGGGGTTTAGAATTTTATGGGTTTTACGGCTCTCCTGGCAAACTTTGTACTGCCTCAAATAATTGTCGTAATTTTTCAAAGTTTAAATGGTTATTATCCTATTCCGGACGAAGTCAAATCTAATAAATTAAAGGCAAAAAAACTTTTTAGAAAAAGCTTTTATTATTTTTCAAGTTGCTCTCAACGAGCTTTTTCATTTGATACCCATATTGTAGAAGTGCTTAAAAAACAACTATTCTGTCGTCTTGGTGCGTCCGCCATATTGGATTTGGAATGTCATGAACCTTATCGTGCATTGTCATCCAAACTTAACATGTGTACAAAATTTCAGATTAATCGGGTGAAGATATCTACTTCAATCTGTGTATCAATCATATAACTTTCGTGTATATATTACACGAGTTGAAAAGCTTTATCCAAGGTAAACCACTTAATTAACGCTACTTCAGGTGCTATGATTAACGACGAAACCGTACGTTATTTGTTTTATTACAACAAACTTCGAACAAAGGCTAGAATTTCTACAATACCAGAATAGCGGGAGATCAATTAATTTTTACTTTTTCATAAATATCAAAACGTAATCTATCTACATATAGGTAAACTACCTGCACGGATCGTTTCGCACGGTTAGTTCGTAGTTGACATAACGACAGCAGCTTCATCTACCGGGTCCAATTGTATTTTTAAATCATACAGGCAACCATTGAAATATCCGTAAAAAAATTCAACACAATCGGTTTTGCCATTTAGAAGTCATGTGAAATAGATAAGTACGGAAAGGCAATTCTTTTCTAACCGTTCTCCCATTACCCGTTTTCCCCTAGGAATGAAGCATTTTCCCGCGGTAAAAAATAGTCTATGTTCATCAGGGATAATGTCGGCTTTTAATGGTAAATGATAATTTAATTCAATTCAATTTATTGTTATAACGCAGTATTTGTTAAAAAACCATGAAAAACAGGTTCACATTAAAATGACCCGGGATTACGAAATGACATCAGTTCTGAATATTGACTTACTCGTACTTATGACGCTCAATCATAAGCTTCATCCACCTGAAATGCGAGCTTTTGTAGGTTTCGCTATCACATATAGCTTTCAAGCAATGAAGCTTAACCGTTAAACATGTATGACGATTGTTTTAATTGAGAAAGGCGAATAACTACATGGATTATCGGAGGTTAAAAATAGACATGTATATCCTAATTACCTTAAGATGTTAACGGTTCATTACAAATCTCAAGAGGTTTTAGAGTCTGTTTCATGACTGTTTTATTAAGATTTAAATTACAACGGGTCAAAACGCGCACATAACTTACTTGTTTTATTTATATATCTCGACGTTTCGATCCTGTTGCAAGGATCGTGGTCACGAGAGAACGCGTTAGTTTAAAAACTAGTAGTGTTTTGTTAAGGTTAGTTATTCTAATTCTGACTCTCGTTTTTGTAATAATTTTATTTAAACATTTACAATATTTGATTTTTTATAAGATTTGTTTAAGTACAGAAACAGATTGTAGAATAAATAAATAAATATCACTGAACCATTTATAAGAATTGATCTGCTTATTTTTGGGTTATTAGTAAGCATATTGATCTAACTAAGCAAAGTTGTGTTATAGGTGTTAGTCAACGATACTAATACTGAGAAATACTCAAATATACACTAGAATAGATTTAATAAACAATGGATCCCCTGTGCAGGAAAGAGCATCTGCCTCCTTACCAGGTAACTTGTGAAAGGCAAGCACAGGTTAACTGGGTCACTACCAACATGACCACAGGAGTAGAGTATTATTATTTGTAGTATATTTATTGGGTAGCTCGGGTAGGGATTCACCGCCTTAACTATTTTAATGACATTGTCTTGTTCCAGTCCGGAGGGTAGAGTAGCCGGTAGACTTGGTAGACTTGCACATAAGGTATAACAGCCTGACCACAAGACAACGACGCACCTGCAACATCTATAGTGTCTATAGGCTTCGGTTGTCCCTTACCATCAGAAAACCCGTATGCTTGTTGGCAGTCTTATCTGTCTAATGAGACCTAGGTTAACATTCCGCGACCAAATTGCTGGTATATCCGAGGGTGATGTCAAAATGTCTTCGAAACGGACTATTTAGGTCAATAAAACATTAATGCGTAAGTTCTATAAAATTATTGAATATATTTAAGAGGCTCTTAGCAACCATAAACTGGTATTGTGTGACAATAAAAACTGCGAATCCGACTCGAAGGGTTCCTTACCATCACTACAAAGTCGCTTTCTCTGTCTCTTCTCGTATATCCCTGTGTATGCTTAAATCTTTAAAGCTACATAACGGATTTTGATGCAGTTTCCTTAAATAGATAGAGTGATTCAAGAGGAGTCCGTGCGAAGCCGTGGCGGGTCGCTAGTTATCTATAAAAACGTAAAAAATATGTTTGTTCTATGGGAACACCATTTATATGTTTATGTTATTCTGTTTTTAGTATTTGTTGTTACATTGACAACAAAAGTACATTAAGTAACTGTGAAAGTTGAATTTGTCTAAATACAACCTCGTGACGGTCAGCGAAGTCTACTAAGACCGTTTTACGCTTTAAATACGGAATCCTAAAAATGACATTTCCGTAGCCCTTCAATAGCTGGTTGTAGATTTATTTCTTACGAATACCCTGATCGAGGAATCTGCTCGCGTGCGCCCCGGATAACGGAACTAGGGCGTGAACTTGACCTAATTGTTGTTTGATACGATTGAACGTTAGTTTCTTAGACGAGTCCTTCGTAAAGTTTGTAACACTACAAGGATACAAAACTTCCTTTCCCATACATGTTTATTCATCCTTGATATTTGGTTAGATTTTTCGAAAATCTATCATCGGATTTACTGCGAATCCTACATATAACATAAATGTGTGCATATTTTAAATTAGAAACACATGTACTTTTTCACATATAACTTATAATTGAAAACTATTTTTTAAATAGCCAACCG
>DVZL01002944.1:0-14659 GCA_018236625.1 Lasaia peninsularis
CCTCCACATCAATTACTCTTTTATACAAACTCGCCCGTTTTGGACCGTCGACACCAGCCTCGAATAATAGCTGTTTTTTTTTTAATATCAATTAATATGTACGTCTTATGGACTTTTACAACGTCACCGGAATATTGAGAGAGTAGAGTGCTCAGCGTGACGGTCGTGTTGCAGCGCCGACGCCGCTGGTGGAGCTGAAGATGCCGGCGGTGTACCCGTCGTACTACGACTACACGGACGTGGAGGGGGGCCGCGCGCCGCCGCCGCCCGCGCCGCGCTCCTCCCCCATCGGCGCCGTCGTCATTGCGCTCTCCGCGCTCTTCGCGCTTGTCGTCATCGTGCTCATCATCGCCTTCGTCTGCGGTACGTACCTATCCTTACTACATTTATTATCCTTCAATTACGTATCATTATTATTCATTACACTGCGAATGTAACACACAAGGAGTATATCAAGCGAGTATTGCGAGAACTAAAAAAGGAGACAAATTGTAATGCAATATCGCGATACCTATTTTATACACAAAAATACAAATTTAATAGGTGTATATAATTAAAAAATATTTAAAAACCAATAAAAGGATAATCTATAGTGATATGAGATCTCTTTCGTGAACGGACATTGCAACATTTAATTTTGTAGAATAGGTAGTCTACTAAACTAAGTTTATTATACTATTTTATAGAGTAGTCTGCCTCTCTGCCAGACATCCCATAACTCCCAGACCTACAAGTGTAATGATAACTTGTATTTCCAGTAAAAGTCCGTAAGGAGCGAGGGGGGGAGCTGAAGGAGAGCTACCGAGAGTCGAGCGGGCACATATCGTTCCACAACCCCAACTACACGTGCGCGCCGCCCGAGCCCGACCGCCGACACCGCTTCCAAGGGATCTTCAAATACGACAAGAGCCAGGTACTACATAATATGTACATCTCGTATATTGAGAGTCTCGTGGACCCCTCGGTTATTGCTTCGGATTTTCACTCCAGTATATTTGTTCAGCTTCGTATTCGGGTACCAATAAGTTTTTTAACTTTAGTATATTTTTGAATGCTCTTACGGTGAAAGAAAACAGTGTAAAGAAACTCGAATTCGTACGTGGCTAATAAAGTCGTGGACATAACTTATCAACGCACCAGTAATATCCTGTGTCAAAAGACCAGCTTGCTTACTTGTTTACAACATAAACAATGTGTATGTATAAAATGCAGGGCCGCGTGACAAACGTGTATATGGCGGAGGGCACGAGCCTGCTGCCGACCCCTCCGGCCCCCGTGCCGAGCCCCCCTCGCCCCCCCGCCACACACGATGACTTCGAACCCGTGACGCTGCACCCCTTCGCTTAGGCTCCCCTCCACCCCGGCTGCCCCCCCACCAGACCGTGGACACCACACTATCGCAAGCTACATTAAATTGTAATAAAAAAAACCAATAAAAAGTGCAATAATTACCGAAACAGAAACTGTAAAAAATAGTGAAATGTGTGTTGAAAACTTGAACAGTACTTGCTGGTCGAATGTTAAAGCAATAAGGCGCAACGTGGTAAACGACGGTGTGAGTGGTCCCACGTAGTCCACTAGTGGGAAGCCAGATTCACAAGGACTCACGATACACCTACGACGCTACTACGCATCATCGCAACTAATGTGAGACTTATCGTACTATTCTTACTTTGATTTCAGAAGTGTCCTTTGAATAATATTTCAAATAAATTGTTAAATATTTATAATTTTATTCTCTAGTAAAAATATTAATAAATATATAGTTTTAATTATATTTATGATTTAATTTCGAATGATTATATTTTGAAATAATGAGTCTCACATTTTTTGACATCGGATTCTCGAATTAGCGCTAATAGCTAGAGTAGGTGATGTATTAAAATACATTGTAGAGTAGAGAATACGTCTATAAATTATTGTTATTTACATGAAATGTGAAAAAATTAACCAATTACGAAACAGCGAGACGTTATGAGATTATCAACGTGACGAATACGATTTATATTCTTTCGAATTATCAATTTTTTATACGCAAAATATATTAGCCGTAAGTTCCACAGTGGTTTTCAAATTGATGATATACTAAATTTCGACATTTTCTCTTTATAAGAGATATAATCAAAAAATCACTATTGCATTTAAATTTACGAAATAAGTAAAGCTTATGTAATAATTTTTGTATTTCAACATATGTATGCAATGTAACGATACCAAATTTTGGTCTACCCACAATAAAATTAATAATATATATTGTATATTTTATAAGATAATTATATCAAAAATAAAGTAATAATGTCATACATACTGTTAACAGTATATACGCAGGATATCTCTTGGTAAAATAAAAGAAAACACTTATACTTTATTTAAAATTGGTAATAACGGCGTAGACATTAATTTCTTTGTAAATATAAAAAATCGAAAGTAACATTTTAAGTCAATTTATAATATTGAAAAAATATAATTAAAACCTCGTTATTGACTTTCATGTTTAAAATACTGTGTCTGATATTGAAATAAAATAAATGTTACGTGTGTTTGATCCACGAAGCCAAAGGTACTTGAGATTTCACTCTTAATAACAACCTCTCCTTAATATTGAACATCTACCCCATTCTCATGGCGCCGGCTATGTCTCTTATACAGCCGACTTAACTAAACTGACAGAAGACGTTGTTCTGTTTAGAAAGAGTTCAACAACACGTATATATATGACAATTGTTAGGAGTATAATCTCCACATACCTTTAGCTTTATGGTTTGATCATAACACCCACGGTAAATAATATGTTTTAGATAGCATAGACTATAGAAAAATGTACATAATTATGTACTTATTTTATATAAAAACAAATTAATGTCCTCACACATCGTATAATAAAATGTAAAATATATTAAAATATGTCCGTAATTGGAAACTATCAGTGTATCAACTATCAGTATATACCAATTAGATTTTTCGCTTTCGTTGTTATGAAGAGGTGTATGTATCCTACATAATTCACAAATAATTCATACACGGTCATTGATAAACTTAAGATAGTATAAGGAATATCTTTGTATTATTTTTGTATACGTCGTCTCACATTCGCTTTTCCGTGGCTCTCGGAAAAGGAACGGAGGCGACTGTTGTTAGACATTTAAAATTATAACCTAAACATATTTATATGAACCGCCAGGGACTGGGAGTGGTATGTTGTGCCATTCACACAAGAGTTAACCCTCAAGTTAGGCTAGTGCGTCCAAGGAAAATATAAGACCTAAAGATTATGTAAGTTTTTTAGTTTGAATTATCCAAGATTTATTGGTATGTAATATAAAAAAAACTCCTTGAAATAATACCTACTAACTTCTAGATTAATTTCATTTTATATCATGGCAATACTGTGAAATAATTTGTGGTACTTTGTCGTTCTTTAAAAGAGGAATAATACTTATTACTATAATGATATTATTTATATTTATTTACTAAATCCAAGGGTTTTGGTAGTATTTCTGATAAAAGTTACCTCTATAATTTTATATGTTAAAAATATATAATATGGTGACGCCTAGCCTAACATGAATGGCTCTCGTTCTCTTACCATTTTTGTGAGTTAGAAAGAGACAACTGGTCAACTCAAAGTGTGAAGATGCGTTTTGTGAAAAGCATGGATGGTATCCCTCTGTTCTCTCATTCGGTGAATGACTGATGTTAAATACATATTTATATATTGTTACTGTAATAAAATTTAGTTTCCATTTTGTTTTATATATTAGACTTATTTCACCAAGATGATATGGTGACAATAAAATATCAGTGTAAATAATTAGTACTAATCGCGACTTATTAGTCGGATACATGAAGCTTGAGGTCCTATCTAGGATTACACTCCAAACAACGAATTGTCCGCAAACATCTCATAGGGCTGGCTATCTCACTCTCGTAAGGCCGATTTTTTTGACGTTGTCCAATTTAGAAAGAGGTAGCAATACTACATATCGTCGTTAGGAGTGCAATCTCGAGATATTACTTTCAGCTTCCTGTTCGGATACCAGCGTTGTAAATATTATTTCTATAGTATAATGTTTTTTTTTCACTGCTATATTATGAATGATGGCAAATAAATCTTAGGGTTGTCGCATACAATGCAAATTCCATATCAACGTGATTCCTTTTAGATATATTTGTATATTAAAGCATTCGATGTTATTAAATCTATGCCTATTATATGTTACAGAGACTATTTATTTCAAATATAATGACATGTTACTGATTTTGTCGATATAAATAAAAAATCTCACTTGAGTTACCCAAAAGTAAAAAGTGCACTAATTCGACATTATTTTTTTTTTATTTGAAAAGGTTATAACATCAATCAATATATTTCCAAAAATGTTTTCTAAATGTTATAAGATGTTTTTCAGGTTAGATTTATTGATTTTTCCAACCAGAGGACCGATCAGAACCGTTTCAAAGCGGCATGTTACAGGGAGTTTAAACTAAGCTAGTATTAGGGCGGGAGTCAATCGGCACTAATTTTTTATTTAAAGTATTTTTTGCCTCCAAGTTTATGACTAAAAGATATCCACCAGAATACAAATATAGAGAACTTTCCTTAATGAGAATTTATATTTGCCTTCATGCCGTCTAGTTACACCGCTTGAGACTTGAAAATATGTTGATAAATTTTATATTTATTCATTATTTCTTAGTTTTTTAAATTATAAGAAATTATCGATACGATGCATAAACTGATTAATAACATAACAGTATTAGTCAAATCCTATAGTTAATAACAATAGTATAAACAAAGAAGTATATTTTGCCTTTATTAGAACGACGAAAGTTATTTTATGTAAAAAAAATAAAATAATACTGTAGATAAGTATTTCAACATGAAAACCATACGAAATTACATATACCTATTTATTTTCAGCATACACTTAGTTTTATAATTATTAGAATTAACTGTAATGTTACTTTCTACAGAATATTTAAATATGCGGAAAAATTTATATATTACCTGGAAATTTATTGTAATTTTATATATTATTTAATATTTAATGGTGTGAATGTAAAATAAGGAATTTTAAAATAGAAGGACCCAAATTTTCGCCCCTCGACTAAATTACTTATGTCATTGAATTGAGTTGTTGAGTTACTTTTTTTAATCAGTTAATTGAAAATGGGAGTTGAGTTCTTGTTGATAGACACTACACTATATAAACTATTATTAAAAAAATCAGTAGACAATTCACTAATATACAATAAAATATTTTTTTATTTCAGTCTTTAAAACTAGTTCCTTAAATTAATCTGTAAGCTCAATTAACTTTTGTCTGCATAATATTTAAAATCACATATAAAATATACTTAATAACAAATAATATTACTTTATTTTTGCGTTTGCGAGAAAATCACTAAAATGTGAGTAGTCGGTGTCCGACTTTAATGTACGACGTTCCGGATTCATTTCCCGGTCTATATGAAAAACATAGTTTTGGCCGGGATTAGATTTATGCACGATATTGGACCTAACATCATGGGATTTAATATCGGCTAATAGTGAGTGCATAAGTTAGCATATTTTTTTAGCATTTACCTACTCATTCAAAAAAATATGACAAGTAAGTTTCATGTTCATTAAAGTAAGTACATCGATAGCTTCTATCAACAAGTCCTTAATTGGAGTGATACCTAAAAGAATATTCTAGAATTATTAATAGTTTAATTTCAAGAAATATTTCTACAAAGCAATTTTATTTACTAACAATAGTCAAATATTTTAGCACACATAGAAATGTATATAAGAACAGATACTAAAATGCCTACTCTTCCTTACGTTTTGAATAAAATATTTCGAGTTTATTTTATATTGATATGTAGTGTGTAAGGAAGAACGTTGACTGCTGTGATACCATGTTTGAGATTTTAAGGTGGACAAATGGTAAATATTTACATAACCCGATAATTTTATAATTACCTCGCTAATTAGTGTTGCCATACTTATATGACAGGTGCTAAACGCACAAAAGGTTTAAGCACAATTTTATTTTTCAATGGAAAATGCGTTTCGTGCCAAAAATTGGGGAGTTTTGAAAAATGTGTGTTGTTTTAAATTTTATTTAATGTAAAATTAGCAGGCGCTATAAGGTTGAGACAGTTTTTTCACCTACAGCGGACGGCCTCCTTGACGAGAGGTGACAAAACTGTTGTTTATTATTGTACCTACTGATAATTTAAAAATAGAAAATATTTGAATGCACGCGACTTTTATTTTTACCCTCAACTTTTTAAATAAAAATCCATGCACAGAAAGTATATACTGGATTATCTATTCAACTGGTCACTGTGAACTTGACTTTATTGAGGTCCGGTGGTTATCACTATATAGTATAAAAAAGTCGCTTTCCGCCGTCTGTAGGTACCTAGGTTTAAATCTTTAAAACTACCCAACGGATTATAATAAGGTTATTACAAGTATAATATACCTGTGCGAAGCCGAGGCGGGTCACTAGTTTCATCGTCACCCACTGGCCCATTAACCAATCAAATCACTCATAATTAAAAAGTAAAGTTCACAATGATCAGTTGAAGTTGTTCTTTCAAACGAAACGATTGTGTCTTAATAATAATGATCCTAATAATAAACCTTTAGCCTGATAATACACTGCACAAGTCGATTCGCACAAGTACCACATGTATGGTCGATGTGAATAAAGTTACCTGAACTTCAAACTTTTAGTCCCAACATAAGATTGCTATCATACCTTTAGAAATACGTGTTAGAACAACATTTATGAAATAAGACTGCGAACAAGCACACGGCTCTTCTGATGATAAGAGATAACCGTAGCCTACAGACAGCCGCTGTCCTGTAGCCGGGCTGTTAGTCTACCCTTTGAACCAGAACACGATAATATAGTAAAAAGGTATAAATAGAGCGGTGGATTCCTACCCGGGCGAGTTGCTGCACAGCACTCTACCACCAGTAATATTCTTGGGAGTGATAAAGTTAAAATATGCTCGCCTCTTACGAGCTGCCTGGTAGGGAGGTAGATCTATTCAACACAGAGGACCAACACGGGAAAAAAACACATATTAAAATGTTTTAATTATATTATGCAGTCAAGATAAGGATATACGATAGATATGACATGCACTATATTCAGTTAAAATTTAAACCTAGGCAACGTTCAAATACATAACACTTACGTATAAGTTTCTAGACAGATAAAAAATAAAACTTACTTTTTAATACATTGGTAAAATTTGAAATAGAAAATTAATACATTGGTTTTTATCTTAAACTTCTAATAAATGTTGTGCTCCTAACAGCAGTGGAAACAAAAGTTATACCATAATTACGCAAAAGACCTACATTTTGTTAATCTATAAAAAAATGTTTTTTTTATAAAACTGGGTTCTTAAATATGAGAATAAGAAATTTATTTACAATTTACCCACGCCGCAGTCTTTAAAGATTAGACATCTACATCATCTATTCGGACTCCCAAAACAAATTAACGGAAAACAAAAAGTAATAGATAAAAAAACATATTTTTATATTATAGAACGTATATATTGCAAAATTCAACTCTTTACATGGTAAATTATGTAGCTAAAATTCAAAAACGGCCAACTCCAAAAAAAATCAAAAAACGGAAAAACATAATCTAAAGGTTGTAAAATTGCAAAAAAACTTACTTTATTATGACATCGCCGAGATTGAATTTTTATTTTATATTTCTTCATATTTAAAAACGACTGAGCCAGTTTCAGACATTAATTACAATAGGCCGAGCGTAATACAAAAATATTTTTAAAATCAGTTCATAAGTGTCGAAATTAACGCGTATGTTAATAATGTTTATTTTTTTAATTCCCAACAACCCAATAACCTAGACCTATGGATTGTGGATTTCAAGGCATGTGCAACGTTACATAAAATTTTAAAATTAAAAAATATATATTTTATGGTGTTGGCCACGTTTGAAATTTAACGACACAATTATTTCTATGTAAATACAAATCAATCGAAACTGTTTTCTTTTTGCACTAAACAAATAAAGATAGCAGAAAGAATAATGTTTTTCAGATAAAGGCGGATTTTCTTACGATTTTTTATACTAATAATCATATTACAAACGCAATGGCAATTGCTCATAGACTAAAAGGATATTGTTCTCAACCAATTAATTTTAGTCAATGATTTTTTTGACTTCGAGAAAGTACTTAAAAAAAGGTCACAGTATGATAATTTACGAAGGGTTTTTTTTAATATTTTTGGGGTTATTCACAGAATTATCAAATGAATAGATGTCTCTTAACAAATTACACAACTGATATAACACCAAAGAAATCAAATTATATGCTTACATAGATATAAGTTTAATAAACATCCATAGATGGAAATACAGACATCTACATACATGGCACAAATACCTGTCCCTCTGGGGGATAGAACCAGAACCGTTATACGAGTGATTGAACCCATAGACACACAAAATTATCGATTTAAGTATGAAAATTTAACTGGTATTTTTAAAATTTAACTGGAAGATGTTTATAATATCTAAACTCAATTTAGTCATATGAATAATTGCTAAGATATTGGTGCCGATTCTGACGCACACGTTTAAACTTATTTTAAGTGCTATCTTTTCCAAATGAAATAAACACAAAAGAGATACAACGTTTTAGTCGTATCAAAGACAAACCCAGTATCTTTCGCCAAATCTTCACAGTGATTGATCCAATAGTGATTTTTAGAAAGACGCCTTAAAATAAATGCTTATTCCACGATTAAGATTGAACGCATTTAGAAATATCGCGTACAAACTGGCGTATTTTGACTCCAGCGTTTCTAATCGCGTTGAAAGATAGCGATAAACTAAAATAAGTTTACTTGGCGCGCAGTAGAATTAGTACCATTTTGTACTTTGTACAATAACAGCCTTGCCGTTTATAAATACATATTATATAGTCAAATTCTTAGATTAAATAAACATATATATAATTTTTCTTCGAACGTTAAGAAATACATACGATACGATATTAGTGAAATTCAGTGGTTCTACTGGTTTTACAGAGCACAGATGATAATATTACTAAGAATATTACTTTGTAGAAATGATGCAGTTACAGAAAAACTTCGCGAAAACTTATTTAAAAAAAAGAAAATATATATTTTTTAATACGTGATACCCGTTAATTAAAAAAATTTTTAAATCCGAAATAAATGCAGAATAATAATAAAAAACAAGAATAAAAACATGTTTTATAGAGAGCTTTATTCTATAAACTATAAAAGTAAATAAAATTGGAGTGTCTGTATGTAATATTAAAATAACCGCTTTTTACTAAGTGCATATTATGTATACATATACCAAAACATTTTTTAGAATTTTTGTCCATCTGTATGTATGTCCGTCTATCCGTTTCTCTATTTGCATCCGCTAATATCTGAAACGGCTGGACCGATTTTGACGGGATTTTCACTGGCAGATAGTTAATGTAAAAAGGAACGACTTAGGGTATTTTTATTTTCGGATTTTATTTTAGAAATGTATATAATAAAATAAAAACGCGGACGAAGTAGCGGGCACAGCTAGTGTACAATAATTTTTAAAATAATATGTAACGAATATTTAAAAACTATTCATTTTACAAAAAAATACAAACCACTTTAGTCGAAAGGATTTTACATATAAAACCAAAGAAATTTTCCGGACTGAGTCACGAGAACTGACAGTCAAAAATATAAATGTGGAAATTTAAAGAAATGGAAAAAGGAGCTCGGGGACACCTGCGTGTATACATAAAGAGAATGATAATGTGGAGGAAACTAGGCAGGGATGTAGAGATCGTGACGCTTGGCACTCGATACTCTCCACTCCGCAAGTGAACTGGCGTGAAGGTATGTATGTATGTATGTATATATAAATATGGAGAAGAGAGCACATTATTAAGCATATACCTTGTTCTAATTAAGTCTTTTAATTATAAATAAATATCGATAAAAATAAAAATTCAAAATTGGAACTGAGTTATTGGTAAATATAAATTCTGAGAATAGATCACATTAACCATAGACTAGGTTTCACTAAAGTCTTCCAATTTTACACAAATATCACTAAAAATAATGTTAATATTCAGGGAAAAAGTCCATTGATATTTTTTTATTTTTCTTCTACAAAAAAATAATGCAAAAAGAGAGTAAACATTTTTAACAATGCTAAATTAGGCCTCATCCTAAATATTTGCCGCCTGTCACTTTTATTGTATTTTTTAATAATATTAACGTTATTAAATTAATGGGGAAATAAATCTAATATTTTATTGCATATAATCATGATTCACATTGTCCAAGATAGATCCTGTCAACATACATTACAATCTTTAGACACTTGTGAGATAAAATAATTAGATGGGTTTTAAATCATAAACATTACACTTTGTTTTTTTTCTTTAACTCCGATTGTCATATTTATCAGTAATACTAACCTTGTTTCATGTGAACATTAAACTATTTCTATCATTCTGCTTGTAATAAGCCCATTTCAATGATAATTAAATAAATAAATATCGTTACGCCTACATCTCCTATGTCATAGGCAGAGGTACACATACTTTTGCACCCACGAATTACCCACGATATTAGGTCCCATGATGTGACGGGTGGTAAGTCCGTCACTATATCGAAAACTAATCTCTAAAAAAATACAATAAAATTAACTTTTTAAAAAAGTAATCTAGATTGATGCTTATACAAGAATCATTGGTATATTTTTATATTATATATTTTGGGTAACAAGAATGTGTATATCATTATATATAATATTAAAGAAATGAAACGAATATACCTAGGTACCTGGTGGGTGACTAGTAATATATGTCATAATTAGGTCTATTAAAAAAAACATTAACATTAGGCCAATCTTATAAACTTATACATTTGTTTCTAAGCAAAATATTTGTCATCTATACAAATAAATAAAACTGGAGAGTCAGTATTTTTTTAGTTTTATTAAAATAACCGCTTTTTACTAAATGAATATGTATGTTTTCAAATTATATACAATTAGCTTTACATGATGAAAATATATAAAAACAATCCAAAACCATAATCATATAGAACTCAATCGTAAGAAAAAGTTGTCGTCGTCTTTATCCGTATAATACCGGATGACATCGGGTCGGCTACCTAGTCTCGGAGATTCGACTAGGGCACCAATTTTTGTACAGAGCGACTGCAATCCGACCTCTGGAACCCAGAAGGAAACCAGACACAATCATAGATTAGGTCGAATTCACAAATCCGAGTTTCCTCCATGATGTTTTTTTCACAGTTAGAGCATAAAAATGTACTTAAGTTAGAAAAACTCATTGGTACATGGCAGGATTCGAATCTAGAATCAGGACTTTAACTACACCAATATTATGTACAATAAAGTAGAAGATATGGCTTGGATTGTTTATCTTTCATTTGGCTTGAACTCACTCTGTCACTGTATTACAGATTATGTGATCACATTTTCTTAAACATACAGTATGATCATAAACGTCCATGAGGTTTAATTATAAATAAAACACTTTACTTATTATAATATCTTTACACATAGAAGTAATCTCTATTGCCAGTACGACTAGAAAATTAAAATCATTAATCATATTTATTTAGTACACAATGGTTACAGTTAGATAATCAAAATTAAAAAAATAAAATGTCTTCTATATATTTAACGCTTGATGAAACTTCTACATAATATTCATATTTCAAATTAAAAAAAAAGATCAAATATACTTTTTCACAGATTACTTATAATTGAAAATTTTTGGCTAAAAGCTTTTAATAACTTAAGTATTAGCCCTGATCCAGCTGTAAAAAGCGAAACCGATCGGCTGTTCCGAGAATTATTTTCAATTATAAGTAATATGTGAAAAAGTACATATATTTTTTCATTTACAATATGAATGAAAAATATCATAAAAAAAGAGAATTAAGCGGAGATTTTGTACAGTTCTATCTCGTAGTGAAATTGGTAAAAGGATAAATATGTCACACTCTTTTACACACACTATCAGCATATTTTGATGTTTTTCCTTATTTCAACATAACAATTTTTTTTTCAGAAAAAATTTCGAAACTTATCCCACATATCGTATATAATATTATGGTATGGGGGTCGGCTACCTAATATTATTTTTGTATATTGTACACTCTTTATTCTACATTTCTCTAAAGCATTTAAGACTTTTTTTTCCAATTTTACATACTTATTCACTGCTTGGTACTTTTAAATGAACAATAAAAATCAATAAATAAACACAACCAAAAAAATATTCACGTACATAATTTTTTTTCCTAAATATTATCACAACCCCAAAAAAGTTTTTTAATACCAATCTACAAAAAACACTTATAAAATTGAGATATACAATATCACTCTCAACTTCAAAAGGTACAAAAAAATTGTATGACAGCTTAATTCTCTTTTTTATATGTGTAATATAAACCAAAACTACCCTACTATATATAACTAGCCCTAGCTATAGACTAGTACAGAGGGGTCAAAAAATCTTGAAAGTAGGGGAAAACTGCCTCTAGTGACACTATGGGTATCGCTGGGTACCGACTTAGATATTAATACAACAAAACTAGGCCGTGCGTATCGATTCAGATTTTGTTTTCTACAAAGTTTGTAGTAAACATCAAAACTTTTATTATAAAATTATTTGCTATCCAAAAATTTACGTACATATATTAAGTAATTTTATAAAACATAAATACAATAATATAGAGATCCCTATGCAGTAACGAAGTAAAGTCTTGATTGATATAAGCACTTGATTGATTAATCAAGTTCAAAACTTTCAAATCAAAAAATAATTTATGTATGGTAATGGTCTTTTTAGACATCATCTATACAAATAAATGAAATTGTAGTGTCTGTATGTAATATTAAAATACCCGCTTTTTAATAAATGCATATGTATGTTTATAAGGTAGATACATATACCAAAATAGTATTTTTTAGAATTATTGACTCTCTATCGGTTTGTACCCGCTTGATTTAATAAGAAACGGCTTACACTTTTATTTTAGAAATGTATAAAATAAAATAATTAAACAAAAACGCGGACGAAGTGACGGGCACAGCTAGTAATAAATATGAATCAAATTCAAAATTTCTTAATATATGAAGCAATATTATTCTGTCGCATCTGTACCAACTTTTAATTTGCAGGTTATATAAATCTGAATTCATAAATTATTAAAAAGTAGTCATAAGATGTTGAGAGCAGAGGAGGATTTGTGTGGCAAGGGTTCCATATTCTTGACGTCACATTTCATCTTGAAACACGAACTTTGAACTATTAACGAACAACTTAAAAACATTTGCAACACTGTAGATACGTAAGGTTCAAATTGTACAAAAATTAAATTAGTGGAATATTACTGATCCTGTCACCGTCTTTTATTTGACGTTCTTATATTGAGTAACATAATAACTAAAACTCACTGTTTCATTGACACGACCTAGTTTTGGAGGTGCAAACTTAAATCTTGCCTCTCTTAGCTACGGCCCCATTGAAGTGTAACACAACTAACATAGAAAATTACGAAGGTCATTTTATATCTTCCTATGAAAATAATTATTCGATTCAGGTACAATTGAATGTCGGTGTTTCTTAGAGTCTTAGAGTTTTTTTGGAACTCTTTTTATGAGTATTGAGAGATCACAAAGAGGTATGTAAGAAAGAAGGCCAGAGATTATTAATGGCCTCGTTAATAACATTACCCAACATCTAAACACATAACACACAAAACTATATAGATTCTACATTTTCAACACGTTATTATACCATCTACTAACAATTGGTAGTTTTTTAAACTACCTTACATTGATAGTTAATTAAATATTACAAGATCTTATAATAAATTCATTAGATACTGTTACATGTATCAAAGTCATTGACAATATACCAAATAAGATTATAATTATCACATAGAAACATTTTTTTTCAAAATGACTTTTTTCAACATACCCACATAAACAAAAATAAAATAATTTTGAAAATTCCAGCCAAAAAAAGTATAAGTATTGTGCGACTCGATCAAGCAAGACATACAGTTTACTCTCAACTTACGCTTCGCTTCGCAACCGAAGCATCTTCAGGGGGAGCGAAAAGTAAATTGTGTCGTACAATAATTTTTAGAGGAAGTTTACAAAATAATAATTTTATATTTGTTTAAATATGGACTTCCCCAAAGTAACACCTGATTCTATAGATACCCACATAAATAACACTATATTAAATTAATAGAGAGCGAAAATTGGCACAGATAAGTAAACAGCTACAGTAACTACACAATCACAGAAGTAAAATAATCGCTTTGGCTACGTCATATTATCTAGTACAAAATATATTATCTTTTTAAATAAATAAAAGCATATCATGGAATGTTTTACATACTGGTCAATACACAACACAGTATCTACTGGTCAGTAGATACTGTACTGCGGGGTTATTGTGTATCTTTTTGACAGTTAAAAGATACGAACTCCGAGCCCGAATTTTCGTATATTCATTGTCAAATGGCGTGTTTCATATTGTCTAATTATTCTCGTGACGTCATAGTAGTTGTTGGCTGGAGTTAGACAATACG
>DVZL01002945.1:0-14659 GCA_018236625.1 Lasaia peninsularis
CCCTAGGACTTTTCTAGCTATATTATTATCCAAGAGCTAATTGGTCACCTACAAGCTTCATTAGGGGGTAATAAGGATCTACTTACCGAACATGAGAGATATAAAAATAGATTAATGAATATGGAGGAAGGTAGGCAAGTATGTAGCAATCGTGACACTCGATACTCTCTGCCTAACTCACAATGGACCTGGCGTGATGGTATGTATATATGAAGCTGGAAATTACACTACTAATAACAACCTTTCTGTAATATTTACATCTCTTAGTGTCGGATATCTCACCTCACACGACCGATTTCTTTCAACGTTATTCAGCGATACTTTATTTTCGGGACATGTCGTTGTTAGGAGTGTAAATTATACTAATAATATACTATAATATTATAAAGAAGAAATATTTGATTGTTTGTTTGTATTGAATAGTCTCCGAAACTACTGGACAAATTTGAAAGATTATTTTACCATTAGAAGGTGACATTATCGCTGATGAACATAGGCTACTTTACCGCGGGAAAATGCTTCATTTAATAGGAGAACGTGTAGTAAGTAATTATCTTCCCATACATATAACTTTTAAATGGCTGAGAATTATCTTATCTATTTCACATAACTTTTAAACTGCTGAACCAATCGGGTTCAAATTTTATATAAATGTTTCGATGGTTTCCTGTACAATTTCACAATACAATTAGACCCGGTAGGTGGCGCTACTGTTATGTCAATTACGAACTAACCATGCGAAGCCGGGATGGGCAGCTAATGTAATGTGTAATAAAATATTAGTTTTAGCTTCATGGTTCAAACATTTTCTAACGTCACGAATGATAAGTTTAAATAGGAATAGGTACGCGAGCATATTCATTGTCCTGATAACTGTTGAGGAGACCCTTTCACATAATATTATACCAGCACTCCGGTTCCATCGTGCAGCATTATAACTCAATAACGGTAAACTGTTTGCTATAGAGAAGTGGTAAGGCGTATCTTCGGAACACGTCTCAGGAGTATACCAGCTCTCTACAACATTTTATTACATTTCCTAAGACTTAGTATCCATTATACCTCATTGTTTATGTTCTATATTCTCTTGAGTATAGTAATAATCAATATCCAATATATTCTATTCAGTTGTTTCTCTCACAAAATACAATGCATTATTTTAAATTCTTAAAGGGTGAAAATTATTTAAAATGACCATTTGCACATTTAAATTTGTCCAGGCGTGATATTAAATTAACTATTCATTAAACTAAAGCAATAAGTTATTATCTTATTGTATTGATATATCACCTAACTAAATATATATAGTTTATGTACCTTACTATCAAGATTTATTAAATATAGTCCTATGTAAAAACACCCAACCCGACCTTACTCAATACAAAATATTTTGTCCTCTTCATGACAAGCGTTACCAAAATGTCTGAATAAAAAAACTACTAATAGTTACTAAAATTTAATTGCTTTGTAGTAAATGTAATATGAATTGTCATCCCTAGCGGGTAAAATTATTTATTTTATCCTTATTTTATAATACTATATTTACCTCTAAATATATGTCCATAAATTTAGTCATTTTTGTTATTCCTTTTTGTCGTGACTTAATTTGGTAGATTTTATAAATATCAAATGAAAGTGCTCACTCTTTAAAAAAGCCAATCAGATGCTAGAAGCCATTACGTGTCGGCTATTTAGTCAAGGTTTGTAAAACGGGAGATCGTGTGTTTTTGTATCATGAACTGAATTTTAGTTTCTCATCATCATTTTTGTTATTTACCAAAAGTACTCGGGTAAGTGAAAAGTTACATCTTTTGTTGATTCATTTAAGAGATTCATGTATGACGATTAATGATATGTAAGGAGTTTCAACTCATTTAAATTCTTACTAAACCTAAAGTTTTAAGGTTTAAAGGTAAACTTAGGGGAGTTGTTCATTTTTGTTATGATTTGTAACGTTTTTTGCTGACGTGACAAAAATGATATAACAAAAAGGAACAAAAGCTGCGTTCACAAGTCTAATTTAAACCGACTTGAAAAAAGTTGGAGTCTATCTGAGTGAGTTTTATAAAATTCGAATAATTTATTTTAATTTTGTATGGAGAAATCAGACACCCAACATTTTCCATATAAAAAGGAAAAAAATTGAATTTAAAAAAGTCGTTAAAAAAAGTTACCTACCTTTACCAGTTTGAAAAAAAAAATACACGATATGTTCTAGATTTGCACCATTTTAAAATTAAAACTGTAAGTTTATTTTATGCTACTGTTTTTTTAGAGTGCCGATGTCAGCAGCTGAACGTCAGCGGCTTTATATACAAAGATTAATAATTAAGAAGAATCCGAAGAGCTAAGATTAAAAAATGAAATAGATTCACATTTAACAGCTAAATATGTGAAAGTGTGTAAGCTAACGGATAGTTTAAAAGCGCTAAGAAGAAAGAAGTAGAGAAAACTTAAGAGAGATCAAAAGAACAGCCGTGATCCTCAAGAGAAATCGAAAAATATGTTACTGTCGGTAATCAAACTGTGATTTCTATTCGAGTTTTGGTAATTTTTTGATTAAACAAACCATAAAATAAATCAATGTCGTGTTTCAATTTGTCAGTTAAAAAAGTTCTCATTATTATGATAATTGTGAAAAGACCCTAATGATTAATTTTTGTTATTTTTTAGTTATGCGTTTCATTTTTGTTTTGATTTCATTTTTGTTGCAATTTTGTCACAATGGTCATTTTAAATAATTTTCACCCAGATTATAAAATCTAAAATTCTAAAAAGTCCCAAAAACTGATTTCTTTACATTATCTCTTATCAAAACTCTAAGCTGTCCAATAAACCACTCGGTTTCTTTCCGGAATATTATCAGATAATATGTAAAACTCCAAAGTAATATTGCAAACTCGTGTAACTCCAATTGAACTGACGTTAAATAATTTTATACGATCCGACATTTCGAACGATATCGGAACGAATGGAAATAAATGGAAGAACTAACGGCAGGCTAACAAGAATAAGGGATTTTTGTAAGTTCACGTGAACTAAAGACACAAAAAATACAACCATGTGTTTCATAGTACCTACGACTAAAACATGCATGTAGCATGAAAAGTTACACCCACATCCTCGACAATATAGGCAGAGATACTACAAGTGCAGCCACGATTAGCCGGTGGCATTTATTTCCATGATACACATAAAGCTGTAATATAAAAGTTTATGTTTTATTGAAATTTGTGTGAAATAAAGTTTTTAATACAAAAAAGTTTACATATCACCACCCTATTTTTCTAATCTATAAAAATAAATAAAATTGGAGTGTCTATATATAATATTAAAATAAACGCTTTTTATTATATGCATAATGTATATTTACAACGTACATAAATTATACCAAAACAACATTTTTTAGAATTGTTGTCTGTCTGTTTGTTTATACCTATCTCTAAAACGGCTGGACCGATTTTTATGAGGCTTTTACTAGCAGACAGCTAATGTAACAAGAAACGGCTTAAGCTACTTTTCTTTACGTTAGGACATCACGACAGAGCTTAAAATTCCATTCCTACCACCATGATTAACCGTGCAATCCCTAAGGCATTCTTTGCCTCATACAACACCTATATGAAACGAATTACCAGCGCCGGTATTTCCGAACATATACGGCTTAGGAACCTTCAAGAAAAGAACATACTCATTCCTAAAATGTCGGCAACGCACCTTGATGCTCCTGGTGTTGCGGGTGTTGGTGGGCGGCGGTAATCACTGACCATCAGGTGACCCACTTACCCATTTGCCTCCTCTTATATAAAAAAATAGTCGTGAGGTGTAAGTGGGGTTCCTGGTCAGACAGTTGATTACAGATCCCCACTGGAGCCACCTCCAGTAATATGAACTGCACTCTGCGGTATCGAAAGTAATGGTTAGAAATAGTTTTCCACTGATAACCCAACTACTATATTGGATTTTATCAGCCTGATTAAGTTTACATTAACATCTAATAAGAGCCTCAGAGGTTTAGTGGTTACCGCTTCAGACTTCCATTTCAGTAGTTTTGGTTTGTATCCCTCATGTACCCCATAAGAAGTACATTTTCTAAGTGCCTTAAAATGTCTTTAAGTGAGGAAGACCTTATTTGTATATTCAAATTTGACCTAATCGAAGATTGGGCCTGGATTTTCTTCTGATTGAGTTGCAGAGGTCAGATGGCAATCTGTGAAAAACTGGCGCCCTTGTCAAATTCTGTAAGACAGTTCACACCGTCATAGCAATCTGACATAAAAACAGAATAGAACTGAAACTAAATCTCAGTTAATTTAGTAGTTCGTCCGCATTTTTATTTAATTATTTTATTTTATACATTTTTTAAATAAATATCTGAAATAAAAGTGGTTCAAACCATTTCTTATTACTTCAACTGTCTACCATTGAAACTCCCGGCAACATAGGTTCAACTGTTTTAGTGATTAACGAGTACAAACAGACAGACAGTCAAAAATTCTAAAAAAAAATATTTTTATATATTATATACCTTGTAAAAATACATATAAGTTTAGATAAAAAGTGGCTATTTAAATATTACATACAGACACTCCAATTTTATTTATTTGTATAGATCTGAGGATAACATAATATGAAGTCTTTGTAAGAAGAATCTTATGTAAGACGGTTCTTAATATTTCATACTGATACGTATATTCCATACTCTACTATTTGTATAGCAGTTCGTGACAAAAACAAACACACACGTTGTAAACCATTAATTACATGAACTTATGATGCAATCCTGCTGAAAGTTTCAGAGAGATCCAAACAAAAACCAATCATTGATTAAAAATTGTAAACTATCGCGTGTTTAAAACATCATATACATACATAGATATCTTCACGCCAGGTGCCTTGCATGGTAGACAGAGAGCACCGAGCAAATTTTAAAACAAGAATTTAAAATTCGACTGATACGTTACAATTCAATATTTAGCTGGATATTATTCTTATCCAGATAGATCTATTAGGATCCCCGATGGAACTTAACATTTAATATCGGAGTTTTTCCATAAATCAATATTTTTTAATAATTTGCATTTTATATTGTTAGTGCGTCTTACTGATTTGCGCGAAAAACATTGCATGTGATAAAAAACATGTTCCTTAAACAAGTTACTCAAACATACTGATTACCCATACAAATGACTCGACACAAAAAAAACAGTCAAATGCGAGTTGGACTGGCACACAAAGGGTTCCATACCATTAACTGTAAAAACTGCATAAAAAATCACGTTTAATCTATTATAGGAGCACCATTTAACAAATACGGTAAATAATGATTGACGTTTATGCATGCGTTCAGAAATGTATTTTGTATAAACTATTTCAAAAGGGTGAATAAACTTTTGTCTGTCTTTTTTAAATCGATTAAATAGGTTGAAAAGTTCATTAAGCAGATACATAAAAATTATAATGGCAAATGATTGAAATAAAAAACAGAAACGTTTAAAATTTCTTTTGTGTAAATTCAAGTTTTTTTCCCGAAAACAAGAATCTAAGATTTATTCCATAGGTTGACCAAAGCGTAAATCTATGATTTTTTTAAGATAAATAGATACATAGACTAAAAAGTGCATTATCCAAAGTAGTAGTCTATGGCAACTTTAGGTTTTTGAATCTATGGTCTTAAGTCACGAATGTTTTTGTTTTTTTTCTAATTTTTATTTGCTTTCTGTATTTCATCATAATAAAATATTTTAAACATCTATCCATATTAATATTTATTTTGTATCATTGTATTATGTTCGTCCAAACCTAAATTCGTTCAACTAAAAGGTAACACGACATTCATTGCTGTTAGGCAGTACGAAGTTCGCCGGGTCAGATAGTATTACATAAAAGTGTAAACGAGCTTACACGTACATTTATATATTTAGTTTATTCTGTTTTAAGTATGTATTTATGTAAAAATGCTTAATGTGTGAAAATTTCAACTGCCTAGCTATTACGGTTCACGAGATACGAGTACAGCTTGGTGACAGATAGGTAGATAGAGAGAAAGACAGACATTTAAACGGACGGCCGTTTTTATTATATGGCTACGAAACCCTAGAAATGTAAAAGTTTTGCCAAGCGTTGCCAATTTAATTTTTAAACAGTCATCACCATGGGACTTGCTAGAATTTTGCTGTTAATATTATTAATATAACACAGTGATACTACTACGTTGTTGCTGAACTTGCAGCAGGGGTAGGGGAGGATCTCCCTCGACCATAACTAAAAGTGCATTCAATAGCGGGGGTCTATTAAAATATAATTTACTCGCAAAATTAAATTTAGTAAAATACATGTGATAAACGACTTCAAATTTTTTAAATAATTTTAATGAATTTCATACTGTTGGATTTTTGTCAAATATTCAAGTAATCCAAGAAAATACATTTCATATCCTAAATATGATATTATAAGTAATAAAAAAAATATTTAAATGGGTAGATAGATATATTATTGTTTCAGATATTATCTTGAAAATATATCATATCGTAAAATAAACTGGCCAAGTGTGGCCCAGACTTACGTTACATATTATTACGCTGTAAGGATTCCGTAATATTATTTAAAGAAACGGTAAAAACATTGCGTTTGTTATATGGGAACACCTTCTACATATAAGTACATATTAATATTATTCTATTATTTTTCTATGGGATAAAAGAGCGGAAAGGCGCACGGATCTCCTGATAGGAAGAGACAACCGTAGCCTATAGACACCACATATGTTGTAGGTGCGCCGCTGTCCTGTGGTCGGGCTTATTGTGCAAATACCTTATGTGCAAATCATAGCGGGATCCGAAGCTGGACTCCCAAAATGGAAGTCCGAAGTGCACACCACTAGGCCACCGAAGCTCCAAACTTGACAAATAAATAAAAGTGATAAATCTGGGAAGGTTTCCATCTGAACTTTATTTGTCGACAGTAAACTGATCCGACGAGACGCGTCTGATTGACCACAGACATAACAAACTTGAAGCATAAAATTTACATAAAAAAGACATCTAATTTAAACCTTAGTTTTATAAAACTAGCCAGCTTCTGCAGCTTTGACCGCGCAACATTTAACTGCGTATTCATTTCAGATGAAGATATCTCTTATGTAAGCTTCTACTTGACTGATTTAGATGCAATATTAAACATATAAGTTGAACTTATCTATTTTTATTATTGAAAATTTAACTAAAACTACATTAGCTATTTTCTCGAGAATATGTGGAAATAAGCAGTTACGTATTGCAATAAAAATAACAAAACAATTCCAGAGATTTTGAAAGTAAAACAAAGTATTAAACAAGCACACGACTCTCTTGTCGGTATAGCTCTCGTGGCCTATAGACACGATAGATATTACGTGTGTTGTTTTCCTGTTACCATTCTTAACAGTCCTTCCTAAAGTGTATTTCTAACAGTCTTTGTAAGTTCAAGAGATTGCAAGGAACAAATTATTCTACTCGTGTATTTCTGGAGCTGCAGGTTTGCTGTACAACGCAATGGTGAATAGTGGGCCAATTGTTTTAGCAACAAGTTTTTCGCGATATTTTTCGTAAACCTATCTGAAATTGATAAATGGTGTTGTCTTCTATTCAATTCGCCAAGAATGGAAGTATCCATAATACAGTTTATTTATTTAGTTAATATATCTTTATTTACGCAAAAGATTAAGAACCCACCATCAACGTACCACCACCGTATTTGATCTACATTTGGCGTTTGTATCTTACCATCGCAGATTCTCGCTACTTATTTCAATGTTATAAAATATCTATCAGAAATAGATCCCATAAATAATCTTTAATTTAATTTAAAATAACTTTTAGGTACCATATTTATATTAAAGCATAGTTTCACTTGCAATGTTTTAATGAAGTGGCCTACGCTACAGCATAAAAGGTGTTAATGATGCGGGGAATAAAAAAAACATTATTTACTTTTTGTAAAGCAGTTCCGTTAAGGTAATTAACTGAAGAGTCGATTAAATTAGCTCGTGAAACTACGAAAGGCCTAGCACGAAACTTTCTCACTAACGAATAGTTTAAGTCGACTCGATTTATTTTTAAAAGATTTAAATTGAAACGAGATAATAGTTTTTCATTGGGTTAGAAATAAATATATCACCTGTGTGGCCCTGCGTATTACCGGATGGAAAAACGAGACTTATCACTTGTCACCTAGGACCTAATGTTGTCGGCGAGTCGTGCATAATTATGTACCTCTGCCTACCCTATCACGGATATTTTCATATTTGCTTATTTTCAAGAAACAAAAGTCATTTTTAGGGTTCCGTAACCAAGGGTAAAATCAGAACCCTATTACTAAGATTCCGCTGTCCATCCGTCACACTGTCTGTCTGTCGGTCTGCCATTAGACTGTATTTCATGAACCGTGATAGATAGACAATTGAAATTTTCATAACAGATGATATATGTATATTGCTGCTATAAGAACTAGAAACAAATAATATAAGGGTGCTCCCATACAACAAACGTAATTTTTTTGCCGCTTTAACAGATAATGTTACAGTAAAATTCATTCGCGAGTTCGACTCGCACTTAGCAAGTTTTATTCATATAACTAATATATTATATAAATAATTGTGCATTGATAAATTAGCTGTAACTATATATTATATGTATACATTACCGGAACACCCCAGTTACGAGTAATAATGTTATAGATATCGGTGATACTAGACGAGTTATTGCAGATTCTGCCATTCACTCTGACATATTATTGTACAGTGAAATACTCCAATAATTTAAACCACGTATATTAATTCCCAAACAGGAGTTAGAGGCATCTTTTGCCTTGTCAAACAAACAAATGTAATGAGATATCTCACAGGAGTTGTCAATCAATCGAATTTGACTGTTCTCGCTTTACAGTTTCGATTATGGTGACAACACGCCATCTTTTTTGACGTTTAAAAACGATATGAATAGGGTTGACGTATTTTTATCAAACTTACATTTAATCGAAGCATTATTTGGATTTTTTCTCAGTGTTGGCCCGGGTCCTCGTGAGAATAGTACGTCATGAGTACGCCTCTTTCCCAGACAGCTCATAGGGTTAGTGAGCAAAGTTTAACTAGGTAATTACCAAAAATACTACTAGTGGTAGAATGCTGTGCAGCGACTCGCCAAGAAGGGACAGTCTCTTACCTATTACTGCCGCCATTATATTTATTTATTTTGTTTTTATTTTTTTCGATTCGATTTGAGAACTTTTCATAGTAGTGGTATTGAATGGATTTTAATTTCAGCTTTAAAAAGTCTCCATAAAATTTGCTTGAAGACTATTTTCGTTTTAATGAAGTCTTTAGTAATTATTTTTATCAGGTTAAATAAATTTTTAAGTATCTTCATTAGTTTTGTTTTTCAAATAATTCCACAAAAATCACAATTGAATCTTTCTTGCAGATCTTTATAACTTTGTTTTGTTTTTTGAAAATTGTTTTAAATAAAAACAAAGAAATTAATTTTTAGTTTAATAAAAGTTTACCAATTGTCATATATTTCAAATTGGAACATGAAAATGACTAGCACCAATGCACTCATTTGTTTTCTTTATTGTATACAGTGATGATATGTGTTAATACTTTTTTACTTTATTGCTATAGTTATTATGGCAAGAATAGGACTTGCCACCGCAGGTATGGCAACATGTTCTATAAGTTTTTTCAGTTTATCTAATTAATCAGAACTGAGATTGGACTTATGCCCTTTATAGCGAGGGACTTGCCACCTGTAACATCATGAGACCTAATATCGTCGGCTAATCGTGGGTGAATAATATGTACTTACAACTGCCTACGAGCCTATGCCAAAGGGCGTCACGACATTTGGTTAAAATTCCATTTTAAAATATTACATTTAATATCAAAAACTTTTGATATTCTCGAATATAGAAAATACAAAACTTAACTCGTAAAACTCTTAGAAATGTTTGAATTCAATAACAAGGAAAATTTGTCATCACTTTGGCGAGAACGCGATGCGACTTGTAGTAACGAGATATACTTGGACAAAACAATTTTTGAGTTTAATACTACTTGTACTTGAATACAATAATATTGTATTTTGTATTTCAAAAGTTTCAGCTTGTTACTTGAGTATTCTGTTGTATGAAACTTTGGGCTTGTTTCATATTAGTATATGAATTGTAATTTCTTAGATACATAATATTTTTGAGATCCCCACACGAATAAAAGAAATGTTTTCAATTTCGAGTATAAATCTGTATATCAAGTTGTAGCTCATTTATTGTATTCTAATGTCTGATTTACACTTACTATTAATAATAACAAACATAGATAAAATAATGAGACGAAAAAATTAAAAAATATAGTAAAAATCTTTGTTATTAACAGTACATTAATTATTAATTAGCAAGAAGTAGGCTTCACAAAGGATTTTTCTTCACACTTAATCATTTTTTATAGATCTATGAATCATCAAAACTTTGTTCATCTTATTTGTGATTTTGGTTCGAACATTTTCTTTTAATCTAAAATATTTTAATAAATAGTAAATAAATCTCTGAAGTTCATAGAGATTAATTTTACTCTAAATATATTTTTTTACATAACACATAGAATCATGTATGACATAGAAATACATAAATCGATAACAGATTAAATTAAAATAAATATCCTGACCCATAAACGAACTTGAACCCGTGTCTGGTGGATGGTCGGTGGCGTTTAGTGATTACGCTAACTTCTCGATCAATGAGGTATAGGTCATGGTAGGTACATGTAAAAATAAAACAATTCCCACAAACACATGGAAAGTAATTTTAATGTAGTTTTTTTACGATATTTTTGTATTGTATGTTTGTATAAGTATATGTATATATACACTTTATTGAATAATATATCAGAATAATTGCACTTTAAGGACTGTCAAGGATACAAAACCAACAATCGAGCTGGCTTAAAGTCTCGGAAAGTTACAGTTGAATTGAGTAAAGTGGTGGATTGGGCTAAACTGTAGTTACTCAGAGTTAGCGTGAGTAATCCACTTGGTTAATTGACTTTCTCGTCAGCTCGCTTTAAGTTGCTTAACATAAAAATTAAAGCTCACTCGTGCTGATATCACCGCTGTATCTTTTTCTTAAAACATCAGTACTTGCTGTTGTCTTATTTCAGTTCAAAAGTTATTACAAACGATCAACTAATACGTATAAATCTGTCATAAGTTCCGTTCTTTTCTTAGCTTATCTACTAGCTGACCCGGCGAACTTCGTGCCGCTTAACAGACAATGTATGTCGTGTCACCTTTTAGGCTTTGATGAACGTAATTCAATGATACAAAAAACAACATTAAAACTATGAAAAAACCCACGACGGTTAAAATGTCGTTGTAAAAACGCAACATACTTAATTAAAAGACCCCCGACTCTTAGATTTGGTTTGACTCTATGAACTTCATAAAAAACTAAAAATAAAGTGAATTATCGTCGCAACACTTATTTGGAAATCTTTACTAATCAACTACAACACTATATGTAAAACGATTCAGTAGTTAAATTTTGGGTCAATAAAAATATATATTATTGATGAAAACTATATGTAAAACGAATCAGTAGTTAAATTCTGGCTTAATTCAATATATTTTACTGCAGTGCCTCCTTGTGAGTTAGTACCCATCATAACACTTATATATGAACATCCACCAATCAAATCACTACTCATAACCAAAAACTGCATCCAAAACGAATTAGTAATTTTAAAGTTGAACGGCGAAATTTGTCTTTACAAAAAAACATTACTACTGCGTCTCTGGTGAATTATCACCGTAGTTGTCATAGTAACACCTACCTAAAAATCGACTAATGCATGGATTAAACCAAAGCCATAACTGAAAACAGCATTCAAAGCGGATTCGAAGTTTTGAAGGCAAAAAACCACGTAGGTTTCAAAAAAAACGTTATTGCAGCGCCCCTTGGTGAGTTATTACTGTAAAACCGTGAGGGTTTTCACCGATCAATTTGAAACCCATCACTGAGAACAAAATCAGATTATTAGTTTTGGAGATAGGTCGCAACATTGGATTCACAAAGAAACGTTTACTGCATTGCCTCTACCTAAAAACATGTACACCAACCAAAACTACACTCGTTACTGAAACCGACATCAAAATCGGATTAGTAGTTTTGTAAATGGCAACATTGGCACACATATAACGCATACTCGTATACCGCCTCCGTACCATTGCGGGTAAACATAAATATGAATATAAAGATATATAAAAGTATTTTATTATAATTAATAAAACATACAGAAATAGAATAAAAAAAGCAAAAACTTTTAAGACATAAACAATATAGACTACTACTTTGGATACTGCAGTTTTTAAACTTTGTAATTATTTATGATTTTTATTTTCTATACGCTTCCGTTAGCCTATAGCATAAATCTTATAAATAATTGTAAATGTTAATTATTTGTCATGTTAATTAACTTCTGCCTAATAATATCTCTGCTTAATGCACTTTTCAACTTTTTTAATTGAAAATACAGACAATAGTTTATTCATTCTTTTTAAATAGATTACACAAAATACATTTCTGAACGCATGCCTGATATATAAACTCCTTCCTCTGCCAACCTACTTTATGCTTATTACTTTTTTTTGTAAATTCTTCCCACTTAGGGAAAGGCAAGGGAACTTTGTCCATGCAGCCTACTCTTAAGTATTTTATTTTTTCAATAATGATGGTATATCCATAGAAAATGAGATGACGGACTTCTGGTAAAGCTGTGGGAACTTTACCAGAAATTTTGTAGAATTTTGGCGGGAACACGAAATTACACTTTTCACTGCCCGATATCATGTATTTCCATTGATGCATATTATTAAACGTTTTATTATAAAAACCCCACTATTTTTACAAATAAAACACAAATAAAAACACAATTTTGGAAAAGTTATATTACACAGGATCCGCTCCATTCCGCGCTCCCACCAAAAAAAGCTTTTTACTTTTATGTTTTTATTACATTGACTTATGTCAAAATATATTGTCACTAAGTTTTCTTCTAAGTAAATTAAAGCAAAGTTTTCCGTGGTTTATCGTATCATTTCAATCAATTTAATTTACTTAAGAAATAATGACGGACGAAAAGTTTAGCGAAATATCTACGAAAGAGTGAGCCACGATGGAATGGAATGTGGATTTCTAAAAATATTAACATGCCTAATGTCATCTTTCTTATTATGCATTCACCAAGTTTTCGTTGGTTTTAAGATCTATTCTGCTATTCGGGGTGGAGAAAAGTACAACGAATAAAACAATGAAAATGGGTCCGGTAGATCTCGAGTTATAAGTGTTGTAACAAATCCGACTTTCTTTTATATATAGATTACATAACAATATATTAATAATCGTATTTTGTATCTGTTATTATATTTATTACGATAACATACTCTACCCATATCTTGGTAGGCGGTGGTAGTATCAAGTACCAAGTGTTACGATTCCTACACACCTACTTGCCTAACTTCCTTATGAAAAAAAAAACAAAATATAAGTATTTCTGTATAAACCACTGAATCTATTTTGATTATCAAACAAACTTACTTGAGAGAAGTTCTATCTTAATTGTTATTTGTTTCAAAACAATTCAACTAACTATTAAACTAATTCAAGGGACTCCTCACGTGTATATCATTTATTCTGCCCTTACGCAAGAGCGCATTGATATATTGTGAAATGATGGATATTATTCATATTCTTCAAAATGACATCTATTCGTGAAAACGGTTATAATACAAACGTACAGATTTTCCCTATAATACATACATACATATAGATGTTCCAATAGTCCAAGCTCGAACCCCACCGCGTACAAATGTGTGAGGTAAAGGAAATCATCATGATGGAACCCGAATTGGTGTAATCGCATAGCATATCATAAATTTTTGACGAACCATTTACTGAGGAAAAAGGTTAAAATTTTAACAAATTTCATTTAAAGTTTTCGTTGTGCTCCACCAATATCTGGGATAATAAGTTTCAGCGTCACACTGTAAAACTTGTAGAGTCGTTTTTGCCTAAGCCGCCAGCTGTTCTTCTGGATATTATATTAATAATTTTGCGTTAAAACAGGGAAGTTCTCTTGGGATGTTTGAAACCTGAATGTTAGAGGTTTTCTCATTAATTACTAACTGCTTGTTTTTGGGATGGTTTGTGTTTTCCACATTGTCTCCACGGAGGCGCAAGTTCAATTACCAATAATAACGGTCCTAATTTTTTTCATTGTTATTTTATTTTTATATTTTCTGTGATACATACATAAACATACAAATTATTTCTATATTATATCTAACATATTTACGTAGGTACTTCTTCTAAGTCTGCTTTCACGCTCAAAGACGATTCGTCCTGATTGACACCAACGCTCCACTTTTTCCCAATCGTAACATCAGTTCTCGCCCCTGTCGTATTTTACTATAAATAAATAATAAATAACATAAATAAATATTATTAGACAAATTACGCAAATTGACCTAACCCTAAAGTGAGCAAATTAAATAATAATAATAATAATAATAAATATTACTGGACAAATTACACAAATTGATCTAACCCCAAAGTAAGCAAATTATATGCTTGT
>DVZL01002946.1:0-14656 GCA_018236625.1 Lasaia peninsularis
CTTTACGTTTCTAACATCACGCTTATATCCTAGAAGGGGGAAGCAGAGGAGCATGTGCATTCACGATTAGCCGATTAGCACGATTTGCCAATTTTTAGATAATATTTATAAAAAAAAAACTCTTTAGGCGTTTAACAACGGGCACAAATACTTGATATAAAATCAGCAAGGAATTTTTATTTGGGCGGCAAAAAGTCTATTTTAGTTGCTTTGTTTTGGGTGAAATATTAGAGTATAATCAAACTTTTTCTTGTACATAGTATATTATATTGACTAGACTGCTTTCAAAACGTTGAATTGAATAAAGAACAGTGGTGCCGACTCTGACCTAAATCAGCTAAACTCTTTTAAAGTGTCTTCCTTTTTTTCAATTAAATAAAAAGAAAGAAATTTTAGGCGATCAAACTAGTAAAATCATAATAACTTGTATCTATGTCTTTTAATTAACATAAACCGACTTTAAATGATCGTAATATTGAGATAAAGCGCCAATGGTTGAGTGTCCCTGTAAAAATGAGAAAGGGCGTTGATGGTTCGATCATGTTATGAGAAAAGATTGACAAAACACAATGTGAATATGGATGGTACAGCCATATTACATAGGGACATTCACGAGCAATTTGCTGTTTGTGAGTATTATCGGTAGGTAGTGTCCGAAACCAGCATGTTTATAAGAAGAGAGTAAAGACGCTAGATAACTATGTGATCATATGACACTTGGCACTCAATCTTCTCTGCATACCCGTAAGGAACTTGACTTGAAGTTATGTATGTAGACTAAAAGATTGAAAAAAACGTCGCATACCAACTGCAATAAACGTTTTTATCTCTTAATTGCTTTAAAAGAGAAGATGACAATTTATACTAATTTTAGTTATTGCGCAACAGAATTATCACCATTATATTGCAACCAACCACTCACAACCAAAAGTATTTTTGTTCTGTGTAAGAAAAAAAAAACAAAAAAAAAACAAAATTATCGTTGAAATGTTGAACGTAGATAATCATAAACTATTCTATTTTCAAAGTGTCGTTGAAGGTCAATAGATGTGCGCGCCGCCCGCCCAGCGCGTAAAGGGTCATTGACCTCTGGCCATTTCATTTTTATTGTCTCAGCTAAATTTAAATTAAAAGATTATTTTGAGATTAAGGTATTTCTCATATGGAATACTTTCTTATTGATCTCAGTATATCTGTTGCTATTTTCACAACAAATTGCTTATTTGATTCTTTCCATAGAATCATTTAGGTATATGCCTAAAATTTACTTAATAAGATTTTTTCACTATTCATATTTTAAATGAGAAACACATGTACTTTATGACATGTCGCTTAAACATGATTGGGCGTAGTTAAGCAGAAACTAGTTTTGAGATAATTGACTTTGAAGTTTATATTGTATTTTGTCATCATTGATTTACGAGTTTAATTATCAGAAAGATCCCAAGTGGATGGAATAGGGCTTAAAATGTCTATATCACAGAACAGTTCCAAGCATGTTTTCTTTCTGATGAATAATAATATATTACCGACCAAACATGTGGGTTGGTATGTAATGATTGTATAAATGTCATAACTTTGTTTATCGGTAGAATGTTTCACTGGACGAAAGCATAGAGCTTTATGACCTCTTTAGTATGTTTAACTCAATTTTGGTGTTTGTGTAGATTGGATCCTTTCTGCTTAACTAGTCTAATTGAAAATTATTTATCTAATTAAATTTAAATAGGGAAAAGGTTTTTTCACTATTTTTACTTAGTTAAAGTCTGAGTTGTCCTAGTAAAAACAGCATAAAAAACACGTTTGTCATAATTGTAACCCTTTAAATACTTACTATTTTTTCTTGTCATGGTACTTGTTGTTCTAGCGGCATCAGAAACACGTTTTTTTGTAAAAATTCCATCTTTCTAGCTACCATGGATCACGAGATACAGCCTGGTGACAAACAGACAGACGGAAGGACGAACGTACATTGCAGTCTTACTGATAAGGTCAGTTTTTACCCTTCGGTTTCGGAACTCAAAATCGAAACTAACAATTTATTGAAAAATCAGATGAATTAAGTTGCCCCTGTTTGAATAAATATCTCTACCTCTTCAAGTGAGTATTAATTTTTAAGTGGTAGGTGGTTTTAAGTAGTGGCACGTGGCTCTTTTTAGTTATAGTCAATTAAAAAATACTCTATGTGCTATTCTCATGTATAAACTATCTTACTGTAAAGTTACATCCAAATCCTTTCAGCAGTTTTGTCGTGAGTGAGTGGCAAACAAGCCAAGATACAACAAGCGCCATAACAATCGATTATAATATGTCTAGATATTCCCGCGACTTCATCCGCGTTTTTATTTGATTCTTTTATTTTACACATTTTTAAAGCAAAATTCTAAAATAAGAGTAGCTTAAGCTTTTCCTTATTACATCACCTGACTGCCGATGAAAGTCCGGTCATAATCGGTCCAGCCGTTCCAGAGATTAGCGGATACAAACAAGCAGACAGATAAAAATTTAAAGAAATACTATTTCGATATAAGTGGCCTATATTATGAAAACATACATATGTATTTAGTAAAAAGCGTTTATTTTAATATTACGTACATTCACATTCCAATAATTATATTATTTATTTTTATAGATTAAAGTTTAGTACTAAATCTGAAAATAGATGACGTTGTGCATTTTTGAATTGTGTCTCAATTGACTCGGCTTTAATATACATATAATATAAGTAATTGCCTACTACCGTTAGTACTCCGAATTTATTTCATTGTATAGATCTTCAAGTATTTGACCCGACGTATTATGTAGTTATTTTGGGATGGTTATTTACTGAGATGTATTATTTGTAAATATTAAATAATAATCATTACGTAGAGCGATTTATTTGTAAATATACTAAATAACATTCATTACGTAGAGTGTGTAATACATAACAAATATATTGTAAAAACACAACCCACCTTGACATCGTTCAGCAAGGTAAAATAAAAATAAACTATAGAATCGTCATTAACAACCCGAAGCTTGCGGTGTTCACAGTTTTAAAATTGTTTAAATACGAAGCCATTACTGAGGATCACTTACTTTTTAACCGAGGTCAAAAAATGAGGAGGATCTGAATTTGTTTGTATGTTTTTTGTTTATTATGTGTTACTTCTGTCAATTCTTAATTGGTTTTGATACTCTCGCTTTATTTGGATAGTAGATACTTTAGATGTTGTCCTATATTAATATAACGGTTTGGTTCAGTGTTTTGAAATATGAATAAAAATAACAATGTATAAATAACGACAAAAAATTACGTCTGTTATATGGGAGCGCCTTTTATATATTTAGATTATTTTGTTCCTAGTATTTTCTGTTATAGCGGCAACATAAGTACATTAAGCGAGAAAATTTCAACTTTCTATCTGTCATGGTTTAAGAGATACAGCCTGGTGACAGACAGACATACGGACAGCAGTCTTAGTAATAGGGTTCCAATTTTACCCTTCGGGTACGAAACCCTAGAAACTTCATCTATCTTGATTTTACACCGTTTATAACTAAAGAATGGTTGGACACTTTGTTGTTTAATTTCTCTTAATTCAGAATAGCACTTAAAGGACCTTGCGTCAATTTGGGCTATTTTGGTAAAAAGTCTCAAAAGTGATGAAATCTATTCTTTAAAATTGCTTGAATTATACTTTATTTTATACTCAGTTCCTATATTTTAGAATCCTTTACCGGCATCTCATTTAGATGACATAATTGTTGATATATACCAATTAATAATAATGTATTACATATGTATATTGAAATAAGAAATATTGAAATCTATAATATATCAATATAAATGATAATAATAAACCAATTTAAATCATTAACATGCTTTTTTTCAATATAATTAATTATATGGTATTAAGACAGCGAACAGGCACACGGTTCTCCTGATGGTAAGAGACAACCGTGGCCTATAGACAACATAGATGTTGTAGGTGCGCCGCTGCCCTGTGGTCGGGCTGTTAGACCTTATTGCAAGTCTACCGGCTACCCTACCCTCCGGACCGGAACACGACAATGTCATTATGGCGGCTGGAATAGGTAAGGTGGTGGATCCCTACCCGGGCGAGTTGCTGCACAGCACTCTACCACCAGTGGTCATGTTAGAAGTGACCCAATTAACCCAGTTAAGTTAGTCGAACTGCCTGGTAGGAAGGCAGTTAGTCTATTCTACACAGAGGACCCGGACCAACACGAGGAAAATGTTCGCGCAAGATTTCGAGGTGGTTGCCATAATATAAATTTAATAAAACCCTAAAAGTGTTTAAATAACATTGTTTTCAACCCTGTAGAGTAAAGTTGAAAATTTAGCTCAGAGTCCAAGGTAATTTGCCCATGGTCCTATAGGAAAAAAAATAAAAATGAAGATTGGCGTCACGAAGTAAGTAGTAAGAAGATATTAATTATGTCTTTAAAAACAGTTATTTTCAAACACTCTTAATATATATAATAAAATATTAAAGTTCGACTGAAAAAATCGTATTTTTGTTGGAGCTACTGACAAGCCGCGTGGAGTAAAAGTCTTTTTACGATTTTTTTATCTCAACGCTCCCATCCCGCTCCGTGCGTGTACCGATAAGGGAATGTATGTATCACTACACAATCTAAAACAAAGTCGCTTTCTCTGTCCCTATATCCTTATGTATGCTTAAATCTTTAAAACTACGCAACGGATTTTGTTGCGGTTTTCTTTAATAGATATAGTGATTCAAGAGGAAGGTTTTTACGTATATAACATGTATAATATACCCGGGCGAAGCCGGGGTGGGTCGCTAGTTTATCATAAAGCATAGTCGGATGAATAACCACTTCAGATACATCTTGTACATTATCTAACAGGTATTGGTCCGGGTCCTCTATGAGGAATAGACCATCTGCCTCCCTGCCAGGTTGACTGGGTTACTACCAAAATGACTACTGGTAGTAGAGTGTTGTGCATCAACTCACCCGGTTAACATTGTCGTGTTCCGATCCGGAGGGTAGGGTAGCCGGTTGCACATAAGGTAACAGCCCAACCACACGGCAGTAGTGAAGCTTTTTTTATATATATTAAAGCTAAGCACAATGACCAATGACAGATTCGCACTTAAAGGATATTTTTAAATATGGGCATCTAATTTTATTGTTTCTTTTTTAATTAAGCTCAGATTTTGTATAACATATTTGTGTATAATGTCACCAAAAATATTAAATAAATGAGTTAACAAATATACTATTTCTAATTAACTTAGATGATAGCTTAAAAAGCGTAGGTAGAATTTAATTTTCTATTCGAAATTCACGTGACACTGGCACTCTTCCGATGTTAAAAAGGCAATTTCATTATAATCTATTTTTAGTGTGTTAATTTCTAATAAAATCATGGCGTGCCTTTAGAAAAGCGTAGGCCGAGAGTCAGCTCACTATCGCACGATCTCATGTGACACTTCTAACCCACATTATAATATTTTTGGTGAAAGGAGGCGTGGCCCTTATGTAAACATAATATATATAAATAATACGTATATAGACATGGTTGGATAACAGCGTGACATGAATGAAATTTGGCATACTTGCGGTATTTGTAATATGAATTTGACACGGGTTTAAGTGCTATTTTCATTATGGCGGCAAATTGCCAAGAACCAGATGATTCTCAAACTTTTGACTAGTAACTTACAACGCAATTGTAGTCTAAGTTACAGTCGGGTATACAAGCACGTTCATCTGTAAATCCGCCTTAGAAATTTCAAGTTATATTTATTTCACTCCACTTTGTTTTATTTAATACTAGTTGTCCGCCCGCGGCTTCGCCGCGTGAATTATTTTAATAACGCAAACAACTTTCAAAGGGCAGACATTTTTCCGACTAATACTCATTGCGTAAAAACATAACCTCTTTTTAAATGTAGTCGGTTAAAAAGTAGCCTATGTCCTTCCTCAAGGCCAACTCTATCTACGAAATTTCATCAAAATCGATTCAGTGGTTTAGCCGTGAAAGCGTAACATACAGACAGACAGACAGAGTTACTTTCACATTTATAATATTAGTTCGTATGAAGATGTTAAGTTTGTAATTCTACTTGGGTGCGAAATATCTTATTTTTCATGTGTTGTATAATTTACGAACATTACATTACAATAAAATGAAAATACTGTAACTCAAAAATTGCTGATTATAATCCCGTTCAAACCTATATTCGTTGAAAGTGTAACGAATTTTTAACTTTCAACAATTTTTACTTTCAACGCGCAAAAGCGCGTCATCCGCGTTTTTATTTAATCATTTTATTTAATGCATTTCTAAAATAAAAGTAGCATAAGCCGTTCCTTATTATATCAGTGATTTGCCAGTTTTAAGTCCCGTCAAAATATGTCCAGCCATCTCAGAGATTAGCGGGTTCAAACAGACAGAAAGACAAAAAAATTAAAATATATTGTTTTGGTGTATGTACCTTGTAAACATACATATACATTTTATTTATTTGTGTATAGGTACATTTTACCATGTATTCATGTTTAAACCACACCAAGCGCCAACGATGAATAATATAGAATATTTTACCACGTGTCAAACAGTTGACGTTAAGAAATAATGTTTTTTTTACAACTCGATGTTATTTTAACAACTATTTACAGATCAAAGATAGGTATATTTTTATTGGTTTCAACTCTTCTATGATAAATATCGATTCAGTTACTTACATACCGTTAACTTTTCTCTTACACGGCTAGTTAACCGGTATTATTTTGACCGGTAGATGTTAGATATACTTATATTAGTTCCCAGTAGAAAAAATGTCAAAATTGGTGTACATTTGCAATGCGCTCGTGCAGGCCGAATACGGGGCTGCAGCTGAAGCACGAGTCGCTGGCGGAGGTGACGCGCAAGTACAAGCGCGTGGGCGAAGAGGAGGCGGGCGCGGCGTGGCGTGAGCAGTGGGCGGCCGCACGCAGCGTGTGCGCGCACGCATACACGCAGCGCGCCTGCCGCACGCCGCACTGCGAGGTGCGCACCCACTCCACTCTACTACTGATTTAAAGCTGCAGTTGGACGAGACGAAAATTTTCGCGCGATGAGTTACTTATAAAGAATTTCAAGTTTGTGTTCTAGTTAATAAAACATAAATTTGCTATGGCTGAACAGCTAGCGCGCAGCCGCCGCGCGGCGGCCGGTTAGCGGCTGCGTTGACGAAATTCCTGTCATATAAACGAGTCCTTACTCTAAATTTGAAAGCGAGTTGTGGTCACATACGTCTGGTTGTTATTATAGACGAAATATAAATACAACTTATTATAAAAGTTAAGTTATAAGATGTTATAATTTCGTATATATTTTTTGATTTTGCAAATACTTAATTTTCTATTTAGGTTGTTATGTTAGGTGCGAGATACGCCACATCGCATCGGTTGTAGCGTATCTTTATTTTGTGAACACTTTATATCCATTCATTTCATTTCATAGATTTTTGGACCTTTATTGACGTTATGAATGTTTTTTTACCGGGAATAAGAAAATAATATAAAATATCTCCGGAAGAATTTCCAACTCGAAATCGAGTCTGCGTGCTTGCGTTAAGAGTATCTGTTTATTATACTATAATTATATAGAAATTTTATTAGACACGGAGGATGCGTAGTCGTCGTCGTCGTGTTATGGCGGTGTTACTCAGGAGTGTGTGTGTGCAGGTGGGGCTGCGGCGGCGCACGCACCACGTGCTGTCGGGCTCGGTGTTGGCCGTGTGGGCGCGCGTGGAGGCGGCGCTGGCGGCGCGCGCGCACTCCGCACGCGTGCAGGTCGTCCGCATCAAGACGGACGACGGGCTCAAGATCGTCGGTGCGTATGCATCACGTAACTCGTACAGTGTGTACGGAAGTTTTACGTACATAAAGAAACACGAACTCAACTTACATACTGTAAATTGAGTTCGTGTCTAAATCTATAGTTTTACAAACTGTATAAATATAGATTTATACAGTTTATATAACGTAATAAAAAATTGGTGTGTCTATATGTAATATCAAAATAACCACTTTTTACTTAATGGATACATATCCATGCTTTTTATTTAATGGATACCTATTCCTGCCACAATAGCGACAGTGTTCGTCATTGTCGTGTTCTGGTTTGGAGGATAGGGTAGCTGGTAAACGTACTCACGTAAGAGGCTTACCATCCCAGCCTCAGGTTGGCAACGTACCATTTCCACCTTTGGTGCCTTTAGGCGACGTGTATATTTCTTACCATCAGGAAAGCCTTCTGCTTGTTTGCCTTCTAATATCATAAAAAAAACACTTTATTCTTAACGTAATCATTGTATAAATAAGACTAACCTAATATAATATATTTCACAATTTTCCAGGTACGCTAATCCCAAAGAATTGTGTTGATGTGTTAAAAGAGACATTATCGTCAGACGCGGTGTCAGTCACGGAGCAAACGTTCGAACAGGACGCTCTAAAATGAACACACCAGACCCTGCATGTTTCCTCTACCTTATGTTTTCGGGACCGTACAGGTATATAGTCTATGGTCAACCTTGCCAGGATTGTCTATGGAGGCTGTGGTATCCAGCCGGAGATTGGATCTCGGTGGTCAATTATGGACGATGTTAATGACTGATTCTTAGGTTATACGATTTAGACTGGAAAGGGTACTCCCGCAACGTTCCTATAAGCGTCTGGATTGCACCAGAATATAACATAGATATTAGATAAGGTTTAGTTACAGTGTGGTCAAGCATTTTTATTATATTTTAATGACAACGCCGTTTGATGACAAAGTCACATGTATAGTATATTTGAGAATAGGTCGTAATTTTAAACATCGTAAGGGTGCAATTATCGATATATAGATATTTATTTTTCCAATATTTGCAACCATGACTTTGTTACGAGTATTGAAAATTTTAGTACATACTCATTATTTTATATATTTTTAGTCCTTAAAAGATTCATGGATCACTTTTCAAAGTTATTCATTGTCATCTAATTATACATACAATGTAATTTGTACAAGTTACTTTTAAACTTCTCGTTATCCAGTTTTAACAAGTTTGTTATTATATTTTTTGCATTATCAAACTTGTTAATTAAAAATTGAAATAAAATGCCCGGCAGATCTGATACTTTTTAGAAAATATTAAGATTAAAAACTTTGTATGCATACACACGTAATGGCGGGAAGAACGGTGGCGTAGAGAGAAGGGAGGGGAGAAAGACTTTTTTTTAAGCATGAGAGTGACTTTTCATGGAAAAGGAGGCAACGAGTAAGGAATTCACCTAATGGTAATTAGGGTCCCACGTATAACTGCAATACTAAAGGTATCACAATTGCCTTTAAGCTGCTGTCCTTGTATATCTGGATAAGGCTTTTCGGCATTATGATTATTGTATATTTGTGCAATAACAAAGCTTACTGACTGGGAGAGTCAAGGACGCTTATAGGTTCGTTTTCTATCCCAGTGGTTGCATGACATGATAGTGCATTATGAATACAATATTTTACTAAATGTTTGTTGTTAAAAATTGGTAAAGTAGTCTATATGTTATAAGCGAGATAGGACTAGTTCACTTGGGTAATAATTTAAAGTTATACTTCAATGCTACATTATACTGTATTTTTACATATACAAAGGCTTAAAGAGGCACCAATTGAGATAGTTTTCCACCGTCAATTTTAATATAACTCCCACTTACCACTAAAACCTATAACTAAATATTTTGTAGATTAAAACCCGACACGTTTGTAAGTGTCGCTTTTCAATCATATTAAATTTAAAACAAATAATGCAGTCATAAATTTATCTTAAAAAAAATATTAGCTTATTTATAATATTTAGTCTTTTCATCTTGCTTAATTGAAACTAAACAATTTTTAAATTATTATTAACTACGGTACAATACGAACGGAAGGGATAATGGCAATTTAATATCTTTTCTGTGTTTATAGAAGGGAGTTGACAACGTAACGAAGAATAGAATTAAAAATATTTTATTTCACATAGACCTCACAAGCGGTTCTTGTGACGCGTCTATATAATTCTAAAATTAACCACCGTATCGGATGTTTGGAAGGCCAATATCATGTACACAGTAAAATTTATTCTTACATAAAATGTTTTGGGAATATACCTCTTTGTAATTTAGAACATACATATTATAATATCAAGGTGGATGCTAAACTTACGCGCTTTTTGATCATATTATAAAACATAAATGATGAATAATATATTATTCAACATATTATATGACATTTGTCCAACAGTATTTGATGTTTTTACCGCGAACAAACAATAAGAGGTTTAGAGATAAAAGTCACGGATTGATATTTACCCATACATTAAAATGTAATATGAAATCTGAGTTGACGTTCCGAAACGCGCCGCGCTGCGCTTGCGTCGCACTGCGCTTGCGTCGCGCTGCGCTTGCGTCGCGCTGCGCTTGCGTCGCGCTGCGCTTGCGTCGCGCTGCCGCATGCCGGTTGCTGTGTACTCGGCGACATGTGACGAGCCTCACTAGTGATATTCTCGCTAACGTATTTGCATTGCCAAGGAAATATTTAGCAGTGATGAATTAAAATAGATTTTGAAATCATATTTAGTTATAGTGCATTTTAGTTTAAATTCTTATGCCCTGTGATTTATGTACCGATACAGGAGTGTTATGTTTTGTTAAAAATATTTCCAAAGTTTCTGTTCCTATAGTATGTGTACTCATATATTATGATAAGTCACCGATATGTTTTCTAATGTTTTCTATATTTAATTATAAGATGGGATTGTCCCAGAAGACCCATAATTATTTTTCGGAAATGCCTTTGATGGTTTATAATTTTATATATTGTACGAATTAAGTAAGTTACCCATATTATTTTATATTTTATCTATAAGTTTTGAGTTGAGACGACCACTCGAATAATTTTATTTTTCCATCTTTAATATGACAATGTATAAAATATATTTTAATTATAAATGTAATAATAGTAGTTTGAATGATTGTAATTTTGTATATGACAGTGATACCTTTATGAGTAATTTATTTCTCTGAATGTCAATAATAATGCAGTAATTTTTTAATTTTGCAATTATAATCACCTTTTTGCCGTATACTATTGGTTGTTATAGATATGTTGCTATGACAGTGCCGTAATAATGACGCGCCCATTTATTGTTCGTCGAGAAGGACGCTGTCTCTCTAGGGGGCGGGAGATTTTCAGTAAAAAATTGTAATTGTGAAAGAATTAGTTTTGTAGAAAATATGACAACTTCTAATTGAAGTAAAAATTATTTCTTATACTTAGCTCCACGGCAAATTCTCAAGTTTTTGCTTTAAATTTCCAAATAACTAATATAATTTATTAAGCATTTGCCGATTTACTTGCCTCCCGCAGCCTGATTGGTTATTTTTTTCATAAAACTGGTATGCTTAAATGAATATGGTGTCTATCTTCCTGTCCACCGACTAAATATTTTGTGATCAATTTAATTCAGACGATATTTCAGACAAAAAGTTAAGTTAAGCGCGAGAAATTATATTCAAATTGAGATACAAGTGTATTTCTTACCTTGAAAAATATTAGCACTGCGACAGTATCTGCACTATGCACTTTATAGGAGGATTGTGTCGCTAAGCAGCGTCTGTCCCTTGTGGACCATAAGATGGCTTAGATATGAAGGAGTGATCCGAATGGCTCAATGTAGGCGTGCCTAAATTATTAAATATAGTTTATATGGTAGTCGTGTAAATATCTGTAGGTATGACTTATAGTATTGATGATATGTACTTGATGTTTTTAATTTTAATTCCAATCAAATAAATAGCATTATTACCTACACTTATGTAGTTCATTTACTGTGGAGTGTGTTAAGTTTAATTTGCTGTAAAGCAATTATGTGAGCCCTCTATTACATCTGTTATAAAACAGTCATTTGTGTAAAGACAAATAAATAAATGTATATAGCAAATATTGTTTTTATTTAGAAAAGTTTTCGAATTCCGAAACGAAAAACCCCGTTCTACAAACATACAGATATGCCCATTATCATACTCAGACTGATCGCAGATGCTTTTTACATTTAAGACGTTGTAGATAATGCTGATGTCCAGTAGTATAACATTATAAATAAGTTTTTTAAATATCTTCACTGACATTGCATTAACAACATTGCAACAAACAGCTAACATCCATATTAAGTTTGGAAATGGTGGTGAAAACGTATAAGTAAGGAAACAAACATATTTTGGTATTATGAACGTCTTAAACATATATATGCATTTAGTTAAAAAGAAGCTATTTAAATATTACATACAGTCACTCCAAGTGTCATGAAAAATTTATAAAACGTCTTATTATAATATACTAGCGACGGAGGGGTATTCTATACATGTTATATACATAAAAGCCTTCCTCTTGAAACTATCAAGAAAACCGCATCAAAATACATTGCGTAGTTTTAAATATTTAAGCATACATAGCAATATAGGGACAGAGAACGTGATTTTGTTTTATACTACGTAGTGATGTCTGCCCACAGTGTCTGCCTAAGACGCGTCTAATTGAAATAGGTACCTGCATTATTGAATTCCAAATCCTTAATAAGATATCTTAATTTTATTTTATTTATCAGATTTCTAGGTATTGTTTTGTCTTTTTATACGTGAGCTTTATTTGTGCAGTGCAGGGTGAGGTTTTAGCAGGTAATTTATAATAACAAATCCCGTGATAATAGATTAATTATTACGGGTATTTTTTGGCAATATTATATAGGTAATATTACTTTTTTAATGAAGGCAAAGACAGGAGTCGATACTGACTGTCAGATGTCATAAAGACATGTTATTCATTTGTCAAAATTTAAATGTCAAGTCAAGTGCAAAATTGAATATGGTTCGCTTGTTGTAGTTTTCTTTTATTTATTTATTTTATAATTAATTTGACTGAAAATTTTTACATAAGTGCCAAATATGACTGAAAAAGAGATAACCATGGAAAATATCGAAGCAACAGTAAGTTATTTTTTGTTTTAAGTAATATGAGATCTTTATTTAGCGGTATTGTAATATAGGTCAAGCAGCCGCTTTCAGAGAAGTCTTTTAGTGCTACTACTGGAGTACAGAGAGCTTATTAACTTTAATTAGAATAGTGCCGGAGGAATGCCAATTTAAAAACTAATTAGGAAAGATGAATAGAAAATTAGTCTTGGAGTTTTTATATTTTGAGAAATATAGCAATATTTGTCAATTTATTTGTTGGCAGTCCACAGAAGAGTTATTTAATTTATTATAATTTATGTTTGTTATTTAACAAAGACAGAATTCAACCAAAATTTTGTCAATATTGGTTGTGTAGTGGCACCATTTTAATGTTAGCAAGAAACCTGTAGCACAGCTGATGTGGAATATGATTAATATTGTATTGTATTTGATTATTATTAATGTTTATTATCCTCAATAATTAATTGGAACCACTGAAGCCTGTAACATTTGCTATTCCTGGGGTTAGGGTAATGTAATAGGTTGATTGGCATTTTGGTGTTTAGATTTTTCCTCCCAGAGGCTACAGAACATGTTCAGCCTAGTGTATTGTTGAATATTGTATTAAATAATAACTTGCTTCTGCTTTATAAATATTTTTAGGTCAAACATGCCGATGAGCAACTGGACCTCATGGAGTGGAAAATGGACAATGTTGAGCGAGGTCTTGTGGAGCCAGTTGACAATCAGGATGTGTGTGTTGTTAATTTGTTGAAATCTGTTTCTGAGGTATGTTCAGTGACATGCAATTATTTTGTATTTTTATTTCTATTGAACCATTTTTATTTTTATTTGTCACAGTAACATATAGCATAATTCAAAATAGAAAATGTCTAGGTTACAAGTATTATTTTAACTTATAAATAATTTATTAGTCAGAACAATATTTTGTTTCAGATTAAACCAATGACACATTCTTAGTATATAAAATGATTTGTCCAATGACATATTCTTGGAATATAAATTGATTTGTCCAATGACACATTCTTGGTACATAAAATGATTAGATCAATGGCGCCTGACACGATGAAGGGCCATTAAACAAAAAATTGAATTGAATTAGATAAATGGCAAATTGATAACATTTCCAGTAACTAATAGCATTGGTTTTGATATTAATAAAATTTAAATACTTTCTTAAAACACATGAACACCTGTACATACCATACACCAAATACAAGCATACAGCATAAACTTTTGCAATAATCAACATGGTGTTGCATCTTGTAAAAATTGTATTCCACCAAAACCTAGAGCCAACTGAAAAGCAACATTAAATAATTGGCTTTTGTATACTGCATATTGCTTCTTTTGACCTTATCTGTCTGACAAATAAATAAAAAGGGAGTGTCTGTATGTTATATTAATATAACTATTTTTTACTAAATGAAATATATAAAATTCTGTCTGTCTGTTTGTAACCACTAATCTCTGAAATGGCTGACTAAACATGGACTAAGTTGCGGTTACAGCTAGTTGTTACATAAAAAATAAACTATGTCTCATCTGTTATATCTTTTTAACACCTGAAAAATAAAATCATTTCTGAAATACAAATCATTTTAGTTCATGTGCTTAATAATAAACACCACTCGAAGCATTT
>DVZL01002947.1:0-14653 GCA_018236625.1 Lasaia peninsularis
TAATCCTTCAATCTCTTTTTAAAAATAGGCAGAGAAGGACTATCACGAACCTCAAGAGGAAGAGCATTCCATAATTCCACCGAGAGAAAGGTCAAAGATCTGGAATAACAATGGGAATGGGAAACAGGAAATCGGACTTTTTTTGGGACTCGTAACATCGCACTCGAATCAAAGATTGTGACTTGGCCGTTTCGTCACTGTAATATAATATTTCCATACAATTTCCATGTCACATTGTTAGTCACCCTACTCCTCCGCAACGGCTTGGCCGATTTTTATCAAATTTCATATGCGTATTCAGTAGCTCTTAGAATAGGCCAACATCTATTTTACAAGTGCGAGCGGTACGAAGTTCGCCGGGGCAGCTAGTAATGTAAAAAAGATAATATCGTCACGCCAATTCATTATTATCTAACTTAAGTGTTTTAGTGCTTCATAGCTAGATATATTTTAAAGGATATGAGATCCGTACTACATTTTAATTTGTAAAATTATAAAATTTAGTACGGATTAACTCTGCCTGTCTGTTACGCACTCACGCCTAAATCACTGATCAGATTTTGATGAAATTTGGTACAAAGATAGGTTGATCTTAAGGAAGAAAATATTCTATTTTTTACTGCAAAAAGGAGGGGATGAATATTTGTATGGAAATGTTTTGATGACATATAAATATAACCGCATTTTACATATGCCTACAATTTGTTTGTATGATCGTCAGACGTAGATAGTAGATATCACACGCGGGCGAAGCCGCGGGCAACAGCTAGTAATATAATAACATGCAAATTATAATAATATTATTATTACTATTGCTCGTTGCATTCATTTGAATTCGATCAATAATTTCGACAACGTAGACATCGGCTCGTTGGTCTAGGGGTATGATTCTCGCTTTGGGTGCGAGAGGTCCCGGGTTCAAATCCCGGACGAGCCCAATATTATTTTTAATTTTATTTTATAATACGTTTTATTTTCTGGACCAAAACACTACTAGTTAATAAAAAAATATATACAAGTCATTTATTTAACATAGGTACATAAAAATATTAACCTGACTTCATCGTAGAGATTTAAATTCGAAATTATGGACAAAGTTAAGGAAATTCCAAATGGTAAGAGATTCTTAGTTTTATCACAAATTATTTCCAGTATATTTGTATACATGTATGTTTGCAAGGTACATATAACATTTTTAAATTTTTTTTCTGTATGTCTGTCTCTATGTATGTTTGTTCCAGATAATCTCTGAAACGATTACACCGATTTTGATGGGACTTTCACTAGCAGACAGCTAATTTATAAATTAAATTTAAATTAGCTGGTACACACTGAAAGACAGACAGACATACAGAAAAAATGGTAAAAGTACTGTTTTGGTATATGTATCTTGTGATACATATATATATATACACATGAATTTAGTAAAAAACTTTAATATTACATACAAACACAACAATTTTATTTATTTGTGTAGATTTATAGATAAGAATTAGGCGGCAATGTTCGGGTCAGATAACGAAGAGATAATATTTATGGGATTTCACTGATAATAAATACTTACATAGATCATTTCATTTATCTAAAGTCACAGGTCCAATGATAGGATACAGAAAAAAAAAGCTTTTAACACTTTTAACAGATAAAATTAAGCGAGGGAAGTGTAGTGATGAGTTCGTAATAGTGTAATAGTGTGATCAGAGAAAGAGTGCAATTTTTCAATTATGCTCCGAAGGTTCCGTCATGTGGAAAGAATGAAATACTAAATAGCTCGTTTCTTATCCGAGGGTGGTGTCAAAAGTCTCCGAAACCAGCGTGTATGTATGAAGAGATTGATGAACGTGGAGGAAGCTGGGCAGGTGTGCTCGTGACACTTGGCACTCGGTGTTCTCTACTTATTTTCTCAAGGGACCGGGCGTGAAGATATGTAAAATAAAGCTAGACTTCTCTGTAACCCAGAAGAGAAACTGGGTTCAATCATTGATGAGCTCGAGTTCGTATTCACAGAATCCGGGTTTCCTCATGATGTTTTCATAAAGCCAACTTAAGTTAGAAAAACTCATTCGTACATGGCAGAATTCGAACCTGGATTACCGGAATTTAAATCCGAAGCGTGAACCACTAGGTCATCGAGGCTTTGGTCTTATCATCATAACTAACATCAATTTATTAAAAAACTTCAAAAGGAAGAACCATGTCAATTTGACTGTATGCTTTTAGCAAAGGATTTTTAGTATTTCTTAGAATTTTTGTCTGGTTGGCGTTCTGTTTGTAACCGCTAATCTCTGATAAGGCTCGACTGATTTTGACGGCACTTTCATTAGCAGAGAACTGATATAATAAGGAATAGCTTAGGCTACTTTTATTGTAGAATTTTATTTCAGAAATGTATAAAATAAAATAAACAAAAAACGCAGACGAAGTCGCAGCCACATCAAGTTTAAAAAACAATATTCTCATTTATATTTGAATTAATGAAATAAATTAATTTAAATATTTAAAATAAATTATAAAATTTTATTAAATTAGTCTACCACAGTGGAAATATATTTTTAATAAGTTACAAAATCATTACAATGTAACTTTTTGGTAATATTGTTGGCTAATGTGGTTGTACTAGTTAACCTGTACTATTATTGCTTTAAGAATACTTAGTGTAACGGTATTTAAGTTCGATAATGGCGTTTTATGTAGGTAATGTGGCGTCCGCCATTGTTTTGTATTTTAAACCACTTTCGATATTCACATGTATGACGTCTGCTATTGTTTTATAATCTGTACGCAGTAACTATGTTTCATTATCTTTAATAAACTAGTAAAAGGTCGTTCTATGAAGTCGATTTCAACCGATTTATATATTTTGAATTTTAAGTTTGGAAATTAAATGAAAACTAATTCAGAGATGGTTCCGCATAAATGGCCATTTGTCCAGCTTTTATTCTAATATTAACAAAATAAAAATGAAACATTTTTAATTAGACGTGGCGACGTTGAAATCCCTAATATAATAATATTATAAATGCGGAAGTAAATCTGTCTGTCACGCTTTCACGCCTAAGCCCATTTTAATGAAATGCGTTATAGAGATAAATTGACCTTGAGGAGGAAATACATCAAAAAGAGGGTATGTTTTTTCGAAATAAGAATCGGAAAATGTCTCTCCTTTGACAGTTATCTGTGTTATCAAAATAATTCACGCGGGCGAAGCCACGGGCGGAAAGCTAGTATCTATACATAGAATAAAACTGTAGAAGAGTGAAGTTAAATATATTTAAACAAAAAATAGGCCTAGGCGACTAAAACACTTTTTTGTATCCCGGTCGCGATTCACGCTAAAACTAACTGTTGCTCGACTGAGTCAAAAAAAAATCCCAATGTGCTGTCGAAAAATCATGTATGAAGTCGCGGGTGCAGTAGTAATAGAATATCTTACATAACTAATTGATTTGTCATTATATTATTTATGTATTCTTGTATTCGTCAAGACTGATATCTGTTTCAATTTGTATTCTTCACAATTTGTTTCTAATGTCATGTATATTTACGAATCCTGATGTCATCTCCGTATTCACTGTTAGAAATAGAAATTCTTCTAGTTCTTGTAAGTCTGCTCGTTTTCCTTCCAATATTATAAAAAAAACTACTAGGATTAAATAACTTTAATACGCGGGCGTAGTTATACTATATAAGAGATTTCTCCTAAGCTTCCTATTAAAGGACAAATAAAATGTTTGATCGGGAAGTTTATTTAAAACAAGCCCTCAATACAACCGGTGATCTCATCGTTCGTAGTCCCCATCCGAATTGTGCATATATTTCTGGGATATGACATATTCCTTGGCAAGTATAATCCCCTCGTATACACTGGACCGTTTTATTTCCATGCGTTATATAGGTCACTATTCCTGTTTTCACCGCGCCCGTAAAAACCGGCTTGTGGTGTACACACCAAACATTTGTAAATTAACTCTATTTTTTATTTTCTATATTGTTTCTGTATTTATCTTATCTATACATAAAAATAATATGTACTAAAATAACCGTATGTAATAAAATAAGAGTACGTTTATAAGATATACAAAAATATTTTTTAGAATTTTTGTCTGTCTGTCGTTTTGTTCCCGGTAATCTCTGAAATAGACAGACATTATTATTTAGTTACATTCAAACGCAGACAAAGTCACAGACACAGCTAGTATCAAATAAAGTTGTGTAAAAAGGTGTGCTGGCCCTGAAATTTTGCGTGGGGTCATAACAGAGGTTTCGATAAAATCCGAGTGGGTGTTTGTTATATAATCATATTTTAAACCTACGCATTTTCCTTTTTGTCTTCAGATTAATTCATAATTTTTATACCGTCGAATAGATTAAGCAATATAATATTTCTTTCTTTTAAAAAGCTTATAATGAAATACTCTGTACACCATTAGAATTTGTTTATCATAATATTTGTTTAACCAAATTAAAATTATTTAAAACCTTATCAAAATTAATTTACCCCATTTAATTTTCCCATAAATAAGGGAGGGTAAACATTTGCACACATTTCACGATCTATACTACGAGATTAGTTTGACATTTGCCTACACGAGGAAATATACGCACGTTGGCTGCGATCTAGACTCTCCCACTAATAAATTAGGGTTGATTTTTGATTGAACGAAGGGTCACCAACCTTTTGACACTGAATTTCAGTCACGGTGGCCGTGTTATCTGCGGAGTCGGAAAACGTTACGCCGCGTCCAACGCGGCGTACGTCGAGCGCCAGCGCGCAGGCGTGTGGGTGTTCGGCGCGCGGCCCGTCACACACGCCGGTCGAGACTGGTACACAGTTCAGTTCGCGCGTTTTCCCTCCCGCTATTCCTCCGTCATGCGCACATCAAACCTGCATTGTTCTCCAAATAGCTGAGGGCTGGGCCGCTATTCAAGCGTACGCCTTTCAGCGGCAACAAACACTGGACTGTTGCTCTTCGGGTGTAAGATGCGCAGGCTTCTACGTTACTAATTTTGTGACGTTACCAATTAAAAGCTAGGTCACTAACCCTATCTAACTTTCTAATATGTTTGATAGTTTTACGCTCGAGTTTAGATATTTTAAAGTTTAGAATGATAAAATTTCAGAGCAAAATTATGGGCGAAATTAGAATAGACCTTAATGAAATAGAATTGGTCCCATTTGATTGGTCCTTCGATCTGAAGCTTAACTTTTAATTGCCAGATTGATAATGTTATTTCTATTTAGGTTTTGTGTTTAGTTTAATTAGTAAAGAAACAATTTTGTTACATTTAAGCAATATGATTTTTTATCTTGAACTAGCGACCCGCCCCGGTTTTGCACGGATATATAATGCATGTTATATACACATAAACCATAACTCTATCTATTTAAAAAAATCCACATTAAAATACATTGGGTAGTTTTAAAAATTTTAGCACACATAGGGACATGCAGCAATGGGACGCGATTTTGTTTTTTATACTATACCTACTGGATGCCCGGCCCGGCTTTGCACAGTTAGTTCGTAGTTGACATAATGACAGCAGCGCCACCTACCAGGTCCAATTTTATTTTTAAATCATACAGGAAACCATCAAAACATCCGTATAAAATTTCAACCCAATCGGTTTAGCCATTTAGAAGTTATGCAAAATAGATAAGACACGGAAAGATAATTTTTACTACTCGTTCTCTCATTACCAGTTTTGCCGTAGTAAAAAGTAGCCTATGTTAATCAGGGATAATGCCGGCTTCTAATGGTAAAAGATTTTTTCACATCAGTCTAGTATTTTCGGAGCCTATTCAATACAAACAAACAAACAAATAATCAAATCTTTCCTCTTTGTAATATTAGTATACATACCTAGTGATCATCTCTAGCTGAAGGGTAGAAATTTATTATCTGTGTTCTCTTTTAATTTTAAGCCTTAAAAAAACAGTGTGAAATGTCATTTCTGATCAAACCCTAAATCAATACTGGTTATATCATCCGAAATGAGTCCAGCGTCTTTCCTCGAATTAATTTCTTTTACCTGTCCCTTGAGAACTTGTGCGGTTGAAATAAAAGGAAGCTCCTGCGACCTGTACCAGGTTATAATCTGTCAAGTTGCCAAGTTTTTTTAAATCAGTACAGCAGTTATTATTAAGCCATAGTCAGGCAGCAGAGGCAGATAATTTTGCGTTTATAAATACGGTTTGTATGATCGTATGATATATCAATTTAGAAGCATAAATATTTGCTTTTACCGTAAATAAGAAACATAAAAAACAGACCCGTAAATAAGAAACATAAAAAACAGAAAAATGTAAACTTGGTGTACAATCAAATGGAACAATCAAACATTACTAACTTTAAGCAATTAAACACAAAACTAAATAAAAAATAATAAAATTGGAGTGTCTGTTGTCATATTAAAATAAACGCTTTTTACTTAATGCATATGTATGTTTGCACGGTAACTATACCAAAAAAGTATTTTTTAGAATTCTTGTCTTTTTGTCTGTTAGTACCCGCTAGTCTCTGAAACGGCGGGACATTCACTGGCAAACAGCTGATCTAATAAGACTTATTAGGATACTTTTATTTTAAAATTTTATTTTAATAAATGTCTAAAATAAATTATTGAAATAGAAACGTGGACGAAATCGCGTGCACAGCTGGTATAGCATAGCTAAGCTCTCAGTAAGCGTAGCGTTCGGCGCTCTACAGCCAGCTGATTCAACTTAAAGAGTTAACTGCTCTTTAAGTCGATCCAGCTGGCCTGAGTCGTCGTAATGAATTGATGGTAAAAGCGGGTGATCGGGTCTTATGGTCAACGTCCAGCTGTAGACTATAGGCTGATGTTAGATACGTCTTTCAAATCACATCACTCAATTAATCCTTAGTCTTGGCGGTATTAAAATCTACAACAAGGCGACGGTACCGTTTGAAGGGACCAAAACCTCCACACTCCATTTTACATACTGAGGGTTCATCTTTTATTCATACGGACGTTCACTTCAGGTGGACTCTTGAAGAAAATTGCGGACTTTATGAGATCCTTAGTACAAAGTGTGGTGTATTTACATTGTATTGTAGATACTTTTTAATTTAGTTGGCTTGTAAGTTAGTTTTTGGCTTTTAAGGGTTCCGTAGCTAAAGGGTAAAACTGTTTGTCACTAAGCTGTCTTTTATAAACGTGATAGTTAGATGCCTAAAGACCAAGGTGTTTAACCAATGTATTCTACCAGTTATGTCTTATGGCGCCGAGACGTGGACCGTGACAGTGAAATGGACCCACCGACTGCATATCCACGGCGGGCCATGAAGAGGTCAATGCTTGGGATCTCGCTTCAGGACAAGGTCCGAAACAAGATTGTCAGGCAGAGGACCAAAGTGACTGATATAGTCCAAAAATGTGGCGAGCTGAAGTGGCAGTGGGCTGGTCACATCTGTCGCAGAACCGATGGTCGGTGGAGTAGACGGGTTCTTGAATGGAGACCGCGTCTCGGTAAGCGAAACGTTGGGCGCCCTTCGGCCATGTCGACCGACGACTTAAAGACGACTTGGTAGCGACTGGATGGCGAAAGCAGGAGATCGAATCTTGGCCTACGTCCAGCAGTAGACTAAGATAGGCCGATGATGATGATGTTGATGATAGTTAGAAAGTTTTCACGGATGATGTATTTCTGTTGCCGTTGTAACAAAAAACACTAAATCATAAAATAAATATATAAAGGTTGCTCCCATACAACTAACGTGATTTTTTTGCTGTTTTTATAGATTTTGGTTTAGACGGAACCCATCGTGCGCGAATCCCACTCGCACTTAGCCGGTTTTTTGAACCAATTTTGACGGGACTTTAGGCTTCTTTTAAAATTTTATTTTAGAAATGTATGAATGATATAATTACAATATTAATATATAATTACACGAAAACGCGTACAAAGTCACGGGCACAGCTAGTACTTCATATAAACACCTACTTATGATTATGCGTTATAATAAAATAGCATGTTATTTAACCAGTTTGATGTGCTGGGTGCATATAATAGAACGGGGACCTGGCGTCGAGATATAATGATATAACAGGACAAACGAGTTATGGAGACTATCGATCTGAGCATAGGACTTGAGTAATGCTCTATTTTTAGCATTCTATGACCGTAAGAAGATTATTATCAACGAGCATTGGATTAGTGGTCAGCGCTTTGGACCTCCGTCACGATAGTCCAGGTTCGAACCACGTTATACCGCCGGTGGCTGAATTAAATGTCGAAATGAAATGAAAATTATTTATTTGCCGAATATGTGTGAAAAAGTTGTTACAAAACAATAGTTTTTAGTTATACCAAAATATTCTACCATAATGTGATGTGCAAACGTTTTAACACATAATTGATTTTATCATTAAGTGTAAAAACTATCTATTTATACATTAATTTATACGAATTATTTAACCTGTCTACCATGAACTACCATTTGTACATTGCGCTTTCTAGCTATATTTATGATAAGATACAGTCTGGTATCAGTCAGAAGGACAACGGAGTCTTAGTAATAGGATTCCGTTTTTGCGCTGTGGGTGAAGAACCACAAAAACTAATATTCCGACGGTTTATGTAGAAAAGATGTAAGACAGTAAGTGTAAACAGATATTTATTTGTGGATGACTGAAGGTACCCCGATATTCCGCGACGAAATCGCTTGTTTATTATCAGATTATGGTTTCAAGAGTCTCCGAAAACGGTGGATTTATACGAAAAGAGTAATGAATAGGGAGGAAGCTAGACAGGTGGCACTTGGTACTCGATACTCTCTGCCTCCTACGGGACTTGGTGTGAAGATAATATGTATTTTTATATTAAAGTGTTAATTAACTACGAGTAACTGTTACATCCACGTATTAAGTGTTCATAATAAGAAGTACCTTCAGCTGTGATCCCGAAGGGGTAGGCAGAGGTTTGCTAGTACATCCACAACTCGTAAGTCCAGTAGATATACTAGAACACTCACGATTAGCCAAGGTAATAGGACCCATGATGTGATAGGTGGGAAGCCTATCGCCACTTCGGGCACATTCCAATCTCGGGCAATGTGATGCTTACTCAGAAAAATTTGATAATTTAGAAATTGAACCGGGGACTCTACGCAGCTAATGGTCTTAACAGGCGACAGCCGTAACGTTACACTATTTGTATACTCTATTGCTCCCCCTTGGGGATTGAAATTATAAAAATGTTTTCTTAGTGGATGTCAACATGTTAAAAGGAATACGTGTGCGAAATTTGAAGTTTCTGTCCCTTAGTGTTTCGCCTGTGTGTTGATACATCGAGCAATCTCTTTTGCATTTTATTTTATTTAGACTTTTAAGTAGGAATGGTACATCACTATGCTAGTTACATCTTCGTCTTCGTCTTATCTTTATCCCGTATTATATCAGATGATATCGGGCTCACCTACCCCATCTAGAGGATTTGACTAGGACACCAGTTTTTACGCAAAACGACTGCCACCTGACCTCTACAACCCAAAAGGGAAACTAGGCCAAAAACTAGATTAGGTCATCTGTCACATCATGAGACTTAATATCATCGATTAATCTTGGATGTTACCTCTGTTTACCCCAGCGGGAATATTTTTATATTATAACCCGGAAATACAGATATTTATTTATTTACAGCAATACCTGCCCCCGTCGGGAATCGAACTCGAGCCTCGCGGTTGGTCGAACGAGTTAGACGTGTACGTTTGTTTCTATTTTAAAATAACGATAAAATATAAGAAGCTAAAATAGGCCTAGTCGTAAAAAATGCAGTAAAATTTATTTTATTACTAATGTGACCCAATTCAACGTCTTTACTATTCCAAGAGTAGGAAACTTGGCATGTTCTTTCTGCCTACCCCACATGGGACCTGGCGTGAATGTGTGTAAGAGAGGGAGATTGATTCTTTCATCAGTCTAGTAATGTATTGTGCCACAATACAAACGTCAATCACTATTAAGTTTCATTTTTAATGGGAGCGCTTATCTAATGTTAATACGTTGGACTCCTTTCCTTCAAAAACCCGGTTAAAATAAATGCGATTAGCCTTTTGTAAAAAGCAAATAAGATTAAAAATAGGATCTATGGACCGTCGGTCGGAACGAAGTAACGTACCAAGTGTCGAGTAAAAGTCTTGTTACGATGTTTTTTGATCTAGCTCCCAACGAGCTTACAGTATGTATCTCGTGATAATAACTTCCCGTCCCGTATAAATCTTATGGCAATTGGCATACATTTATTGGAAGTTTTTGAAATTTCAATATAAAAAAAAACAATATTTTCCTAGAATACATTATAATGAAATTGAACTCAGCTTTTTTGCAAATTTACTGCATTTAAATTATTTATACATATGTACGTCTGTACTGTGATGTGTAGCGACACAAATACAATATTAGAATTTAAATTAGGTCTAATCTAAAAAAAGCAGACAATGAAATGATTTTACATTTAAAACCTATAACGTCTTGACCCAATTCAGAATATTGTATAATTGTCTCTGAAAACATTTCAAGAATGTATTAAAAGAGTGTGGTTCTATAAACAGTCACAAACACGAGCCACATCACAAATGTCGATCATTGGTAAACAATTTGGTTCTGAGTAATCGCCGCTAGCGTGTCCCCATTTTATGCCAAAGCGGTAACTTATATCCGGAAAACTGTTTGACAAAGTCGTCTAAATATAACGAAATGACTGACAGATTCACTTAATCACTGACAATTTTTTATAGATTTGGGTACTGACCATTAGCGTGTCTTCATTTATCGTAGTGGTAATTTATATCCGGATAAGTGTTTGACAAAGTCATTTAAAATATTAAAATGACTGATAGGCTAACTTAATCACTGACTGACAGAATTTTATAAGCTTATATTCGGAAAAGTGTTTCTCCGAAGAAAAATTAGTTTAAATGTAACGAAAAGATTGACAGACTGAATTAATCACTGACTGACAAAATTTTTGTAGATTTATAGATCTGAATACTGACCCCTGGCGTGTCTTTAATTTATGCGAACGCGGTGACTTATATCCAGAAACCTGTTTGACATAATATTATTAAACTTAAATATAACGCAGGGATTGACAAACTGATTTGATCACTGACTGACAAAATTATTGATTGATCTATGAATTCACTTAAATTTTTCCTTAACTATAAACTTTAATAATTTAAATACTAGTTACATTGTCGTAGAAGTAAAATATAATTATTATACAAGAGGGAAGAAACGAAAGGGCATCGTGGTCCGCCAACTTTCACAATATCAGGAGTTAGAATATAATTGACGAAGGAACTTTAAGCTGTAAAAAATACAAGGAAAGTGAAACTTATCAGCAGTTATCGAACAAAACTCTTTAGAGCATTCCTAATTCAAAGTATACCAATATCTCTACGCAACGTCAAAGGGTCAAAGTGCACCGTTATCGACTATTTGAGACGCTGAGTGTAAAATAAATAATTTTAATGAAAACAATAAAGATTTTTTTCATCAATTAGCGTTCGAATATTGCTAAAAACCATAACTATTAGTTATAGAAACTATATTAAGAACGTGTTTAAAAGTATATAGTGCTATGAAGAAAACATAAACGCCATTCGTATCACCAATGTCGATCGTTGGTAAACAATTTTGCTTCTGAGTAATGGCCGCCAGCGTGTCCTCATTTTATGTTGACGTGGTTACTTATAATCGGAAAACTGTTTTCACTGATCTTCTATAACAATTTATATTTACGTAGTGCTAAGCGCGTGCGTATACAAATTACCCTCTGGGTACGGAACCCTAACAAACCCAAGCTAATGATTAAAAAAACCGGTCAAGTGCGAGTTGGACTCGCGCATAAATAGTGACTTAACTACCTTGTCAATCAACTTTATTATAAACATCAAAAACATTGCGTTTTAATAATGTTAGTACCTACTATATAATAATCAGCAACTAGCTTGCGTGCTAACTTGCGCAATGCATTTTTAAACTTTGACATCCCTTTATGTAAATATAACTAAATCACAAGTAGGTATTCATTCTAAGTATAAAATGATCTAAGTTTGCGTAGCGACATCTATTGGCTATCAAAAAAATCTGAAGTTCGGAAAAAATCACGTTTGTTGTATGAGAGTCCTCTTAAATATTTAATATATTGTTTTCGATATTTGTTCTTATAGAAACTATATAAATACATCATCCGTCAAAATTTCCACTATCTAGCTGTCATGGTTCGTGAGATACAGCCTGGTGACAGACGGACAGACAGACGCGACACATTTTTTTAGTGAGCAACGATGATACCACATTTTCCTACAAATATGGAAGTTCTAGGCGGTTGAACACTATTAGAGAAATTAAATCAAAATAATAAAAGGGATGACAGACAGGCTGACTGGCAAACTAATAGCTGAGATCTTTCAAATACCTTCACGCTTCACTCAACCATATTTTTTTCTGATTTAACTTAAGTAGTTTTGTTATTGAAAAAAATGTAAACAAGTTTAAAAATGGAAATAGTGTTATTGAAAAAGCCGACAATAAAAATATTTTGCAATAAATACGGTCCAATTAGTGACTTAATACTACGAAAAGTTGTTGCAAATCAAGATCTATAATATAAGCGCAGTAAAACTAAAAAAAAGACTAAGTATGATGTCTTGAAGGTTTTTTATTGATAGTTTAAAAAGCTCTTAACCAATTATCATAAAATTTATTAGGACCACCTCCAAAGTATGATAACCTATCTTATAAAACAATAATTGGGAAATGATGGCGTAATTTCGCAGTGTCCGATACAAACTAATTGAAAATCTCCTCCATTTTGAAGTCCGTTAACTCATTGGATTTCATATAGCGTGCAATTTTCCTCAAGAGTTTACTTAAAGGGAACGTCTGTATCAATTTGGGACCACCAATCTTACAAATTAAAAATCTTCAACACTTGTTTTGAATTACGGGAATATTCACGTAAACAAAACCGACCAAGTGCGAGTCTGACTCGTGCACGAAGGGTTCCTTACCATTATTTATAAAAACGGCAAAAAAAAATAAGTTTGCCGTAAGGGAGCCTTTATATATTTATTTTGTTTTGTTTTTAGTATTTGTTTTATATATTATGTTATGTATATGTTTTTACTTTTTTTTAATAATATTTTTATTTAATATTTATAAGTATAAGTTTACATTTTATTAAATTTTAATAACAATACAATTAATTAATCATTCTGTGTACTCCTTCATGTATGTTTCTAATTAAGTTAGTTTGACTGGTAGAGAATGCCGTACGTAGCATTAAGTCCGCATATGTACATTTTTTTTTGGGCATACATTTTTAAATAAATGAAATAAATAAATACCGGAAACATAAATACATCATCTGTAAAATGTTAACTATCCAGCTTTCACGGTTCATGCGATACGACCTGGTGACAGACAGACGGATGGACAGCGAAGTCTTAGTAATAGGCTTCCTTGTTTACACTTTTGAATTGAGAACCTACTTCTAGGGAAGACTATTTAAACTCGATTCGTATCACCAATGTCGATCATTGGTAAACACTTCTGTTTCAGAGTTATGGCCGCCAGTTTGTCCTCATTTCACATTAATGCGGTAACTTATATCCGGAAAATGGCTGACAAATAAAAACTGAACATAAACCCCTCTTATACGAGGTGTGACTGACTGACAGAATATTTGACTGCATGACTGACGAGTCACTTCAATGACTGACATTTTTTTCGAATCGATACAACTCTAATGTTTACAAAGAGTCCTGTCCAACGCTATAAAACTTTTTTTTTTATAAATTTACAAATTTTAAAAGGATCATTACTACTTGCTTGAATTAGTACCAACGACTTACTTATTTCTATAGATGTAAAATTGTATAGAGTTTGTTGAGAGCTTGTAGAGTCTAGGCTGTAGAGTCAAATACCTACTAGGTCTTCTAAGATCTGATCGAGACTTATCTCGTCTTAAAAAAATAAATAAATATGATAATTCTGCAGCAAACCGACTAAATCACTATGCTATGTGGACTTTGATGCGGTTTTCTTACATAGATAGAGTCATTCAATCTTCAATTAATCAACAAAAGGGAAGACTTTTATGTATATAACATTTATATTTTACCCGTGCGAAGCCGGGGCGGGTCGCTAGTTTATTATAATTTAGGTATCGCTATTTTCTTTCAACGCGAATAAATAAATAGATGTCTGTATTTCCGGATCTGGGTGTTTATTAAATTGATTCTTGTATCTATTTAAGTATTTCCATGTATTAGTATCGTTGTCTAACACCCATAACACAAGCATATAATTCGCTTGCTTTGGGGTTAGATCAATTTGTGTAATTAAAAATAAGCGTCATTTTTTTAAGAAATAATAAATGTACAGTTATCTCGTGCAGCGTTTGTTTAATCACACTTTACTAAATAAATATTGATAAAAAACCGTTACTTCGCAGAAATGTATCCCACAGCTGAATATCCAATTATACACTGTCATAGACCGTTAAGTTTTCATCACATCCATATTAAGCTTATTTTAATTCATAATTTAGATTTTTCTGAATAAGCATTTCATTGTCCGGGATTGGCGTGTGCCCGAAGTGGCGATAGGCTTGCCACCTATCACA
>DVZL01002948.1:0-14650 GCA_018236625.1 Lasaia peninsularis
TCAGTGGTTTAGGCGTGAAAGCGTAACATACAGACAGACAGAGTTACTTTCGCATTTATAATATTAGTACGGATTATGTTAATGATTTCATCTCAATGATCTTTAGTAGCGTGTCTATATTTTATTATATAAAATAAATCAACAGGTGAGAACCTAGCAGAGGTTGGTGCTCAAGAAACCTCATCAGTAACAGTGGAGACGGTACAAAAGGTGGCGAAGTCAGGTCAGAAGCAAGGTCCAGTGTTGCCACACTTCAAGTCTGACGCAACGAAGGTGGAGAGCAAAGGCATGGGTCTGAAGAAGGCGTATCTCAACAAGCATAACACGTTTACTGTCCACGCCGGGAATGCTGGTGAGTCATGTATTAAAACTAACCTGTTACAAGGTAAAATTAACACTATTCATTGTTGGTTTGGTGGTTCTGGTTTGGAGAGTTAGAGTAGTTAGAGCAGCCTCATTTCCTCCTTTGGTGTCTATAGGCGACGTGTATTTCTTTCCACCAGGAAATCCGTCTGCTTGTTAAAAAAATACGACTTCTTTGTTAATATTTTCACAAAACATTTATACTGTTCCACATAAATTTAATGAATTTTAAGACTACCCATATCGCTTATTAAAAAAGTACCCTATTTGGATAAATTATCAGTATGTGAAGTAACTACTTTTATGGAGGAGACTGATACTGCTGAGTGCAAAGAGTAAATAAATGGGACAAGGCGAACAAAGATATAATGACTTTTTTATTCTTTAGGTATTATTTTTTTCCGCCTTAACATACAAAACATACCAGTGCCTACCGTTTCGAGGGTGTAAGCGGGACGATATTTATAAAATATGTGTTTTTTTTCTAGGTAACAACATTCTATACGTTGGTATATACGGTCCTAAGGGTCCTTGTGACGAAGTACAGCTCAAGCACAAAGGAAAGAACAACTATGAATGCTGGTACGTTGTAAGAGACAGGGGGGAATACATCGTCATCGTAAAGTGGGGGGATGACCATATACCTGGCTCTCCTTACAAGGTTGAGGTCTAATTTACAATAAATATGTGATAGCGAACCTTTTAACTTCACTTCATGCATAATCATTGAACTCCTTATAATTGAATTTTAAATCTATATGATTAAAAAAAATTGTACTTTCAATAAAATTTCACGAAAATTGTACAGTAAAAAATATGTAAAAACTGAAAAGACTCATTTTAGATATCAAGGAGGCTGATTTTGGTTAAGATATTAGGAGAAACATTGAAAAACAAAATAATTTATTCTATTATTTTTTAAAGAAAGAAACGTGTATAAGAGACTACTGTTGCCAAGACGCATTTAATAATTTTAACTATCAAAAGCTCATATTTCGTTTATTATAATGTAGTTTAGATATTTCTAAATGTAGAACCATTTAGATTATTTTATGTACAAAAGAGACATGTGCTGAATTTAAAATCAAATAAATGGGCTGGTCTTCGTTTGTTTCAACCTTGACAAAAGATGTCTAAACAGTCTTCACTTAATCCGTCGTTGTAATACTTGATTATCTTATATTTGTATCAATTTATGGAAGAAATGGAAACCAAACCAATGTATTTTTGCGAACAAACTTAAAAGGTTCACTGTCACATTACAATTATTCAAAAGTTACAAAATTATAGTTTGGCCAATTTTATTTTTGACTGATTGTATTTTGTACACATTAAGGCTCGTTCATATTATATAGAAATATACAAAAAATTAAATACCCAAATAGAAAATTAAAAATTGAACTTTTTTTTTAATAAAGTAGTTAGTTTCAGAAATTTTCTACAATTTGAATTTTTACCGATAGTTCCAAACAAAATAATCAAAAAAAAGGGAAAATAATTAAAAAATATACAGGCTTCCTAAAGTTATAATGTTCCTAAAGTTAATATGATATGAAAAAAAAGCTAATTAAGAGTCTTAGATGTTTAAATTAAAGGAGGCATTTATTATTTTTAATAGTTAATTGAATGACCAAAAACTAGAATCCTATTTTGTTTACAATTTGTTAGTTTAAAGTTTGTTTAATTTGTTATAATTGATAGAATCAGGTATTACTTTGCGGAAATCTATATTTAAACAAAAGTAAATTATTGTTTTACAAACTCACCGTTGATGAGTATAATAATATAACTAATTTTATTTTTGTTATAATTTAAAGTTTCATTTGAATCTATACAGAGAAACTAGTTTTCCTAGTCGCAATTTATTAATATAATTTTGCACTCTCTAGTATTCATATTGAGTGAAATAAAACAGATTCCTCTATAACAAAGTATAATATGTAAGTGTGAACGAGCCCTAATGATAGTTTTGTTAGTAATTTTTTTTTTAATTAGGGTTTAAAGCGTGGATTTATTTATTTATTTTTAATTAATGTGAAATAGGTGTTAAATATAAATATTTATTTTATTTCAAATTACGAAAAGGTTTCAATTTTTTCTGAAGACAAAGAGAAATATATTCCAATTTTGAATATTTCCATTATAATATTTATTTTAAATATTTTTACAATCCGTTTTCAATTTTATTATGTAAATTTTTACTCTTGATTTTTAAGATTTAATTTTAGTTGAAATATTTTTACCTAGATATTTTTTTGATTCCTAATTTTTTTGTACCTACTTCTGTACGTTTTCCAAAATATAAACTTTAAAAAAACTTTTTCGTAATTATTTTTTTATATATTTCGTATAAATTTGAAATAAATAACTAGTCACTTATATGGTTCTCGTTTAGTTTTAGGGCGACTAAATGACAATACATATAAAGTATTATAAAATGTTCCCTTTCAATATAAGTACAGATGCAAATATTTGAATAGTAACGCAAAACTTCTTAGTCTTTTTCCTTAAAAAGAATCATGAAGTATTTACACGTTAAATTTGCCAGTCTCCGTAAGATTTTTTATTAAAAATCTAATAAAACTAACTTAAAAAAAATCTTAGTTTTCTGGTAATATTTTCAATATTTGCATCTTATTTTTAAGGATTTCGCTTATTAATTTTGTATGGTTTGTTTGTATGGATTTTACCTACGTAGGTAGATATACCCTTTTTACTGTAAATACCTATTATAAGTACCTATTTAATATATTTGCGGCTGTTAACTGAATAAAACAAGGAAAGACAATGGTTTCTATTATTACTACTGACCTTTACCCAGTGTTACTCCCGGTTTCATTAAACTAGCCGGTTTTTTACCATCACTTCGTAAGAGACGAGCATCAGTTCCTCTACTTCTTCGTTCAAAGTCTTATCCACTCCTATCACCATAAAGTTATCTTTCACCTTTTCGTGGCTAGGTTAATTGGAGAACCGACAACGCAAGAAGATGCTCAATGGCCCAGCTTCAGATAAGCAGTGCTCCAATTAATTAATATAATTAATACTAAAATGTGGCGTCTTTTGAAATCTGAATCTGATTTTTTATACACGGACTCTACACGGACAAAAGATGAAAAAAAAATCAGAATAATAAGAATAAAAAATGATTTTTCGTTAAATCTACGAATCCGGAGAGAGTACTATTTTACACCAAGCGCTACCAACAGATATGTAAATATATCGTTATTCGCCAATTCATAAGACCTAGTTCGTTTCTTGCCCCTCAAAATCCCTCGGCACTGTGGAGGTTGCTTTAACGCAAACTCCACAGGCCGTTAGCCGTAAGCTGGCCATGTTTGATTTTTAAAACTATAAAAAACATTAAAAAGGTTGAATATTGGGGGACGTCAGAAAAGATATGAATTTTATATTTGTTTATTTATTTAATACTTTATTGTACACACAACTCATATATATAAAGCACATATATGTATATATAAAATGTACAAAAGGCAAACTTATATACAAAAAATCAATTAATATAATTGTATATAACTAGCTTTCTATTCGCGGCTTCGCCCGCGTGAATTATTTAATCATAATCATAATCTTTATTTGAATAACAACATAAAACATACCCTCTTTTTAATGTTCATCAGAATCGGTTCAGTGGTTTAGGCGTGAAAGCGTAACAGACAGACAGTCAGACAGATAGAGCTACTTTCGCATTTATAATATTAGTAGGGATTATTACAACAAAGAAACATAAACAAGTTTATTATCATTTCCTAACAATATGATTTTATATCCTGCCCATTCCCCGAGTAAGTATAGAAACAAAGATCCCAGGGGGTTTGGATCGCGTACTCACGAAGGACGCCTCACGACTCTTCACAGTACCAAATTTCAGCGAAATCGTAAGTGCCGTTTCTGGGATCACTAGCATCAATAAATAAATATATATAAATACAAGAATTTCTTGTTAAAATGTATTCGTTATTTCATAAAAAAATAGGAACTGATTAAATTAATTCTAAATCAGTCTGCAGTTTTGTAAAAATGACTAATTTTCTAAACTAATTAAGCTTATTAGTTTGACCGCCTCGTCTACCGCATCAACTAACCGCGGGACTCGGGTTCGATTCCCGACGGGGACAGACATTTGTCTGATGAACATGGATGCTTGTATTTCCAGGCCTGGCTGTTTATTAAATTTGTCCTGGTATCTATTTAAGTATTTCTATGTATTAGTATCGTTGTTTAAGTTATCTTTATAACACAAGCACGTAATTTGCTTAGGTACTTTGGCGTTAGATTTATTTATATAAATTGTCCAGTAATTTTTATTTATTATTACATGTCTGTTTTATTATTGTGATCTGAAGCTTATCTTATTTTATACCCTACTTAACTTTTCTGAGCTCCTCCCAGATACCTTAATTAAAACGTGTAGTTTTGTCACCATATTAAGGTTTGTTGTGTTATGTGTACTTATTAAATTATAGTACATACATGCACATCGTTTATAATTAGTGTATAGTTTTGTCGTAGTCTGTATATCCGAGGTCTTAATGGTGAATGGGATTTTAAAAAGTTAAGTCATATAGCGCCTGTCAAATAATATGAGCAAATACGTTTCTTTTTGCATAAACGTATAACGTAACGAGTAAACGTATTTCTAGCGGTAAAAATTTGGTCGTCTCTGTGGTCGAGTGAGATCCCGAGTTCGATTCATGGGTAGGGCAATTGGTTCTTATAAGTTGTTCAATTTATCTGAATTGAATGTTTCCTGAGTTTTTTTTATAACGATTGACATTTTGACATTGACATGACCTTATATTATTTTTATATGGTAAATAGTTCAGATCATCTTCAGACACTGCAGATTCGAAACTGGGATTTTAGGCCCTTCGCAGAGGCTACGCTCCTTCCAAACCAAAACGTTATATGCTTAATAATATACCTAGGTATATTGTGTCTCGCTTCGAGACGGTGTGTGGTAGTTCTGCAACGATTTGCAAAGGTGCAATAAATAAAAATAATCATTTTGGCATAGTTGTAATTAATTTTTAATCAATTTTAAGTAACAAAAAAGATTTCGTTCACTTGCTATTTTAAACGGGAACGCTAGAAGCGAAACTTATCTTAAACGAAATTACTTACAAAAATATTTATTTAATCATAATAATAAGTTTACACTTAAAAAAATCAATACAATATCACATTTCTACTTACAATAGAGAGATATTGGCGATTCATTTCCCTAAAACCGATGAATTAATAATATAGTTACAAATGTTGGACCAATTGTGAAATTGATGTGTTTACATATTACAAAATAAGTGAATGATTTATGCTTTTTAAATTAATTGTAAAATTTTATTATTTTATTTTTTTAATAATGATATTCAGAGATTCAGTCGCATTATGAATTAACAATTTCAACGACAATCGTAGCATTAACATCAGAGAGCCATTCATCATGAATATAAAAGCAAAACATTTAAAGTATAGAGCCAAGTCAAGAATGTATGTGAGGAATAAAAATATTGTCACATTTATTTTTCAGTGTTTTCAATGAATTTTTATTATACATTTGAATCTTTAAGTGTCAAGATATACGCATGAATATTTTACTACTATTTTCTTAACAGGTTGAATTAGAAAAAAATGGTTATTCTCAATATCTAAAATATCAACTCGGCTTTGGCCAAATTATTTGCTACAACTTGTCGTTAATGAATAGGTTTTGTTATTGCTGCTGTTAAAGACACAATCTTTAATTATTTTACCAAAAATTAAGAATGGACTTACAGAATGATGACGTCGATAAAGTATGTCTTTATCGTTATGGAAACTTGTACGAGAGTTTTCGCTGCCTCCAGACACATAAGTCTTTCGTAGTGTATTACTTGATACTAGAATGCTAAGCCACCTGTTATTATTTTAAAATATATAATTAAACTAGGAATAAGCGGAAAAAACTTTCTAATTCGTTTAAAAACAACGGCTACGTTTAACGTCTTTTCAAAATAAAATAAAAATTCATACAAAAAATATTGACTATGATAAATTTTTCACGAGTCAACAATTATTCTGATTTTTTTGTTCTATGATAGTTTTGTTGAGTTGAATTTTTAAACATAAAAAATATCACTTGGTGTTCGTTACAACGTAGCTTTTTATGCAGATTTTAATAAGATATTGAGGTACTATAGCGACGTCATCAACTTTATTATTATCTAGCTTTGTGACATGGACTGAGGGTTTAAACGATTCCCAAGGAATCTTAATCACAAAGAACCACAACCTAACAATTAAATATGCTAAGAGCAAAACAATTTGAAAAAAAATTGAATACCTCTCCCAACTCTTTCAATTATCTCTTTTCAATTCCTATCACATTTTTTATTTATACACTACATCGATCTTTTAAAATAAATCAACAATGTTTCGTATACATTAAATTAGTCTAAGCTACTTTGGATTTAGTTCTATATTGTTTGATTTTAATATTAAATTAAAGAAATGGCGGTAATCCGTGTCATTGCAACATTTTCGCCAGATTTAAGGTGTTTAAATGTATTAGGGCTTGTCGTGACGCATTCAAACAATATTGTTTCAAAAATACAAAGTGTCAACAGAAAAAGTCGCCTTTAATGTACAAATAATAAAGTCGTGATTTAATGACAATAAGCAGTATTGAAATAATAATGTTTTAAAACGTCACTTCTCAGACCCTGAACTGCTTTAAATCTTAATAATATCCAAATTAAATACTAAATGCAAAAATCCCATAGAGACTAAACTGTAATTTTAAGTACAATCAAAATAATTTATCACAAATCCGAAATGTACAATTTTATTTTAGGTATGTGATTCAGTATCGATTTTCCCACTTCGAAATTCCAACCATCTTATGTTTAAAATTGAGCATAATAAGCATTTACTTAAAAAAAATATTTCAAATTGTCTCAAAAGTGTCATATTTACAAAATATATACATGGAGCGCCAACGCCGATGCGTCGTGAACAAGTTTTTGGCCACCTGTCGAAAAGTTTACTTAACAATACAATTAGAAAATGTCTTCACCCTTCTTGAATGTAAACGTTCAATGCATTAACGTTGTTGTAATACAAAGTGGCAAATATAATTAAAAGTGATAATCTAGTATTTGTGTAAGTATATAAAAGATGTACTCTTTGCAAAATTAGTGTCCTTGTACATTTTGCACTTTATAAAAATTTTAACAAAATTACATATGAAATGAAGAATTTACTTAACCGATATTCACAATATAACTCGCTGTTCAATGTTAATAGTTCTGGGTACAAAAAATAACAGGGCACCAAATAACATACTTAAGAACCGACTTCAAAAGGCTTCTTACTATACCGAAGAAAAAACAACTACAGTTTTAATGAAAATATAAATTCGTAAAGAAACTACAGCTAATAAAATTGATGGAGCTTGAGATTTTTAATTTCATAGAAGTCATTTAATTAATGTCATTCGAAACTGTTGCATAAAATCAAGCAGTGTTATGAAGGTTTTTGAAGTTGGTACAAAATTGTCCATTCTATCAGCATAATCCCATAAACGTATCAATTTGTTAAGAATAAACATTTGATCAATAACAAGAAAAATAATGATCATTATGTACAGCAAAAAGTCGTTATTCTGCTTATAGAGATGACAATGACAATTGACCAACTATCGATATATTTTATAATGTACCAAAACCTTTAACCGTCCGCTCCAGCCTATGGCTTGAAGCACACGACAGATATTTTATAACTAATACAACTTGTGCGACTGAAGATAGTAAACAATATATATTTTTTCAACATTTTTATTCTAAAACAATATCTGCTGAGTTAACTTTATTATATTATCATTGCTGGGTTGCCAGCACCATTTTTATTTATAGAGTGTGCTCGTATTATATCATATTACATTTATCTTAGATGTTACGTTTGCGCGAATATGTTAAAACTATCAGCTCATTTGTATCCATGAAATATTTATAAAATAAATATGAAATCGAATTATAATTATTTTAAATGACTAAATATGTACATTTTGAGCTTAAAGATAAAGATCAGTCGTGTGCTTTCCGCCTTAAGGTGTTTACAATAAGTGACGTTTTGCCGATTAAGCAATACATAATCACAACCTTTACTCCTCCACGATTCACCCGCTTTACACAAATTACAAATACGCCCTCGAGAAACACTAGACGAATTTGAAGGAAGACCACATTTTCTAAGTTAATAAAATACTTAATGATTGAATAGATAATGAAAATAAAACTAAATTAGATTTTATTTGTTCTAAGTAGGAACTGAGTGCAGATGTGATGTAGGAGATCTGTGATAAACATCTAAAACGTATACACAATAAAAATGCAGAAAGAAAGTAGAATTATCGGTACGCAGGAATATACACAGACTACGTGACATTAGTTATATTAGTTAATCATTGTTAAATGCTCTAATGTGAAGGCGATGAATGAACGAATAATGTTTTTTTAATTTTATATGTAATTTTTCTATGAACAAAAAAGTTTTTATTTTTAAATATAAATGTACAAACTGATCTTTTCTATAATATTTGCATGTAACTTAATATTGTCTTAATACATATCTCTGCAACTGCTATCTGTCCTCATTAAATTGGCGCTTAAATGTAATAATTGTTTATTAAAAATACCTTAAAATTTGTCACGTAATCTATGAATTTTCTTGTTGAGGAAATTGTGCTATCCATATTGTTATTATAAATCTGTCAGGAACTCTTTCTTTGTTTATATTCATTAAAATTATTACATCGAAAAATAAATTATAAAAATTAATACCAATAATTTATGTTACATATTTCTGAAAAAGTATTATTAATAATTTGTAACAGAAAACACATTACGTTTAATTATTATAAAAACTGTTAAATTCAGTCAGATTCATAACAAAGTTGAATAAAATAATATGAACGTTAAATATTATGCACCAATATTATTTCTATTAAGTGATTTTACTAAAATATTGCTTTTTAATTTTGTAAAGATTAGTTTTCTTAAAGCAACAGTGTTACTAGTATTCACTATTACTTGTGTAAATTTGATAAAAGCAAGATTTAGTCTCATGGCAAATTGTGATAGCTGTGCTTTGATGAAAACTAACCAATAAGCAAAATTCCCGAAAAAATGTTAGTTCAAAATCACATTTTAATACCCAGTACATTTGTCTACTCACATAATTAAGAGTATTTTTACACATATCGATATAAGTCTAAAAACATGAACGTCGCATCACTAACAAACAAATTTCGTATTCAATACATAATACCAGTTTTGGAGAGCGAGATTCTAAATATTTTTATAATATTTCATCATTAATTTATATAGACTAATAATACCATTAGAAGTTTAATAAAGTAGGTGCACCTACGGGGACTGGCAAGAGAGTTATTGTTTATCTTTGTGCGCTAGTGAATGTGGTAGAATATGTTCAGCTGGTAGTAACGAAGGCTGATGAGCATAATTCCGAATTTGATGAAGTGAAATCAGTTGATTTGGAAATGAGTTGGGTTGTTGTTTTCCTTGTTGGAAATGCAATGGATCATATAAGTAAGGTCTAGTAGGAAGAGCGCTATGATGCGAGAGCCCATTAAGATGAGGCGCCATCGAGTTAATTGGTGTGAAAGCAGAATTTGCTGCAGATGATACAGGTGGTTGGATTCGGTCTTCTTGGCTTTCATGTTGTGCAAATAATGCTCTCTGTTGTTGCAATTGTTGCTCATGCTCATCATTATCTCGTTGCTGATGATATCCTCCTTCATCTGACATATGTGCAGCTGAATCCGGACTCACTTTGGGCCAATATGGATGGTCAGCGAATGGTGCGGCAGTTGGAGCAGCTGCTGCTAGTGATCTGTTGAGGCCACTCAATCCCAAAGCAGATATTGGTGGCCGCTTATCAGCTCTCTCAGCATGTTTATTCATATGCTTACTTAAGTAAGTTTCTTGAGTGTAACTCTTGCCACAATATTGACAGATGTGGGTTTTCAAATGCTTCGATTCTTTATGTTTTGGAATGTGCTCAAGTAGATCTTTCTCGTGGGTGAAACACTTGTAACAGGAGTTGCATTTAAAAGGCTTGTCAGTTTGGTGACAACGACTGTGGCTTTGGAGATTTGAGAGCTGAGAAAAGGCTTTGGTGCACCCGATTTGAGTGCACCGATATGGTTTGTCACCAGTGTGGGTACGTATGTGCTGTTGCAAGTGCGATAGTTGGGTGAACTTGCGTTGGCATATTTCACAACGATAAGGTTTGATACCTAAGTGAATTCGGGAATGTTGAGCCAAATATGAGGAGTTCGCGAAGGCTTTGGGACATTGAGTGCAACGATAAGGTTTCGCTTCGCGCAGGTGGATCTGAGTGTGCAGCTGCAAATCCGCTTTAGAGCCGAACACCTGAAAAGAAGCAAAAACACTTAATTAATATAGACACTGATTAATAAGGTAATGAGATATATGGGGAGTACAAAGTTTAAATTTTATTAAATTTAATAACAATTTAATCAATTATAATTAAATATGGTGGAGTGCAATGTATCATACATGCGATGTTTCATTTCCGACATAAATAACACGACGCATTTTGGGGTTAGCAGAGAAATTCGTTTAATAATAGATAAAACACACTAGAAAAGGTGGATAAAACACGATATTTTTATTATATAATAAGATAGATGATGAGTACTTATATATCATATTTTCTAGGAGATTGGAAGGTAAAAAAGTGACAAATTTTTTGATTGAAGGAAATGAAAGTCGGAATGACGTGGGGAATTAAGTTTCTTACATCAGCAAGTTAACCCTTTGTACCCACCCACTACCTTCCAATCCGAACACCAACACTAACATTAAGTCAGTAAGTTTAATCATATTATATTTTGAATTAGCTTATGTAATGTAGTTTGAATTAGCTAATTTTGTAGTTTACATTACGATACATTTAATAACCTTATTCGTAAAACTTAAATATATTCGAGATTTGGATTTAAGTCTTTCTACTTTGTGATCAGTCTTGTTGAGCCTGGTAATAATTAGAACATAGTTTTTTTTTTAAATAAATTAAAGAATATACATATTTAATAGCATTGTTTGATATAAAAATCATCAAATAGTAAACTGCTCAGTACCGATTCATCTTAAGTGAATCTCGCCCTTGAACGACATCCGCAGGTAGCTGGAACAAATTGCTCTTGGTTTAACCAAAGCAATACTTTTTTATTTGCTCAACAACACAACACGGTAATGAAGGCAGGATGCTACCTTCACGCATTTTTAACGCCGCTTCAAACGCTTCCTTAAATCTTATTTTTGAATTTTAGTACTGTGATTAAATATAAAATCTCAATTTCGAGATAATTAATAATTAAAATAAAAAGATTCGATGGTAAAATAATATAATACTTTTTGACATACATGGCTAAGATTTCGATTAAAGATAAAAAAAATATTCTACGTTATTTTTACTGAATACCTCTTAAATAAAAATACCCAAAAAAGTATCAAATTTATTTAAATTAAATATTCAAGCTAGTTTTCCAATAAGGTAAAATCCTAGGTTCTATTTATAAACCTATCTTTAACGTTCGAATAGACTGGTTTACAATTTTAATTAGCTTAGTTTAAAATGACTAATAGTTTTCCTGGGTCAGAAACGCTTCGCACTCGCGTGCCAAGTACGTGTATAATAGAATGCCGCCACTCTTCGCGTATTCAAAAGGCTGTTTCGGCACGGCATCGATACTCATTGTGATATTCCAAATTAGTTTCCGAGCCAAAACCTGCGTGTCATCCTACAGAGCCATTTTATTCACCGTCCAACAATGAAACTGTAGCCCACGTTCCTTCGGGCACCGAAATCTATTGATGAAACACGACTCAATTTCAACTCTATCAAATTTTTCGATAGCAATCAAGGCGATATTAATCTTAAAGAGATAGGAAATAGAGTTGATATTAAATCATCAGCTAATGATGCTCGATGTTTAAATCTGAATGAAATGTGAGTGCACTTGATACAGTTTTAGGATTAAATGATTTTGGACGTTGGACTGTTGATTTTAAAGATGAAAATTGAGAGGTGGATAAGATTTGAGCTGATATGTTACAGCTTGCCGGAGTTATAGGAATCGGTAGCCCGTTGCATGACTTGCCGGAAAGCGCGGGACACGAACGCGATTGGTCACAGCCTGAACATAATTAAAGTTTGGAGCACTACTTAATGGCATGAGGCTGGAAATTCGAGGTGGTGAGTGAGTTTTAATAGGACTTTGTCGAAGATCGACTCATTGCATAGGAATCTGTAGTAAATTACACCAGCTATGAACGTAAAATACAGAATAGTATCAATTTTATTGCTGTTTTCAATATAGACAACAATAATTAATACAAAGTATAATAAGTTAATATACCTACCGGCGGCCTAGTTTGATAATATTTTAGGACAATGAATAAACGCAATAATAATTTTCTCTTTAATGAGATACGATAAAAAAATCAGAAATATTTGCTTTGGGTTTAAAAAGTAAATAAATACTTATTGATTATATGTTACTACTGTAACAAATTATACATTTTTCATGAAAGGTGCTCAGTGAAACTTAGTGAAGCTTTTTTCATTTGATCCTTGCAACTGATTGACAACCCACCACTAGGTTTTGTATCTATAGACGGCATCTTTCTTACCATCAAAAAATCCAACTGCTTGTTTGCCTTAGAAATTATAAACCAAAAATAATAATTTAACTAGTTGTAACTTAAACGAAGAGCCACAGTTCATCTGGGGTTTTAGGCCCACGTAATTGTTGTTTACAAAATATTAATTTTGCAGTTTTTGCCTATTTTGTAGATTTCAATTTGAGTATGGTATGATTTTATAAATTCATAAACTGCATTAAAAAAAGATGTTTCAATGTCCATTAATTTTTTTTATTTAATAACGCAATCGACTGTTGTCCATCGCTTCGTGTGTGTTTTAAATTTAAAGCCTTCTCGTACGGAATAAGGCCTAAGTTTGAGCCAGGGTCCGTAACTTACTCCATACTAAATTTCATAAAAATTGTATATTTAAATCTTTATATTTTTGATAACTGAAACTGTAACATCATGTTATACTTTACATATATGTTAGTATATATTTAATTGCCTTCACCCTATCTGATATACCCTGTATGTATGTTTTGAGACTTGATAAAAGTAGGCAAGGATATGAAAGGAGTCTTTCTAGCAGTAGTCAGTAAAGGATTCATATAATGATGATATATTAAATTGCGACTTTAAATAAAAAACAAGTTTTTGGAGTGTATTTTACTTGAATAGCAATAGCATAAAAAAGTTAGGTACGTCTGCTTTAAAATAAGCAGAGCAATTAAAACAGGACAAGTTTTAAAATAAGAGCTTATTTATTTATTAAAATAGTTTTAAGTTATCATTGGTGGTAATTCTGCTGCGTAATAACTAAATTTATTTAAAGTTATCGCAATTTTGTTGTATGATAAGAAAAAGACAAAACAAGTTTAGAACTATCAGATTAGTTTGTACACGACATTTCTACAGTTGTTTAGTCCATTCCTTCGACTATATCTATTAAAAAATGTACAACCATATCCTACTTAGTTTGATACAAGCAAATTTTGTGTCTTCTTTAATTTTATTTCATTGAAAAAAAAACTTGTACTAAAAATAGTTTTGAAAATGTGGGTCAGAATCGGTACCATTAAAATATTTAATTTAATTAAAATTTATTGACCTTGATTCATATTAATTTATAATTATGTATTCACCGAGTTTTCATTGTTTTTAAGATGTATTCTCCTTATTAGGGGCGGAATTAGATCGAATGAATCAAAAACCATGAAAATTGGTCCAGCAGTCCCGAGGTACAAGTGTTGTAACAAACCCGACTTAGTTTTTAATATCTAGATTATTTTATACATTAAAGTAGCCTAAGCCATTCGTTATTGCAAAAGCTGTCTACCAGTGCAAGTTCCGTCAAAATCATTCCAATCGTTTCAGAGATTAGCGGATAAAAAAAGACAGACAAACATACAGACAGACAGTAAGATAGGCGGACAACAATTCTAAAATATATTATTTGGTACTAGCTGTGCCCGCAACATCATCCGCGTGTTTATTTAATTAATTAATTTTATAAAAAAAAGTACCTTCACGCCTTTTATCCCCGAAGAGGTAGGCAGAGGTGTGCTAGTATATCCACGACTCGTAAGTCCAGT
>DVZL01002949.1:0-14649 GCA_018236625.1 Lasaia peninsularis
GACGAGTTGATGCACCTGCTCTTTCACCAGTGACAAATAAATATAATTGGAATGTAAATATGTAATATTAAAATAGACAAAAATTGTAAGATAAGTAATTTAGTTTATCAAAGATGATAAAAACATAGAATGCCTGATAAAATCTTGGCCTATTATTATTAATTAAAAATGAAAAATATTTTTTTTAATTTCACCATAAAGTTTAATGAAAAAATTTAACACTAACAGCAAATATACAGCCAATACTATATCCAAATGGAGGGTTGCTCCTCTTTTTCCTGTTAAAAGGTCTAAGCTAATTTAATTAGTTCAATTGAAACACGGACGAAGTCGCGGGCATATCGAATTGCTTATAAACTAGCTGACAGGAAGGTAAATGGTTTATTTTACAAAGGGAACACGGAAAAAATTGTAACGGGTCTCACCGTTGCGTATAGACATAATTTCATGATTTGTATAAATCCATCCATAGTCAAAACGATGTCTCTTTTTTATTAGGATACCGGTCATCTGGTGACAGTGTGTCATGGGTCAAGAAATACTCTGGAGTAAAGTGAGTATTTTTGATTTTTTTAATGATATTGGAAGGCAAAGAAGCTGACGGATTTCCTGATAAACCTGAGGCTGGGGTGGCAAGCCTCTTGCGTGAGTAAGTTTACCGGCTACCCTCTACCTCCCAAACCAGAACACGACAATGGCAAGCATTGATGCTATTTTGGCAGGAATAGGTAAGGCGGTGGTACCAATCCGGGCGAGTCGTAGCAATGTCACGGTGTTGGTGACAATAAACCCTGTGCTCGCCTCTTACGAGGTGCCTGGGTGGAAGAGAGTTGGCCAACAAACAGGGACAACGGAACCCGGACCAACACGGGAACACGGATAATGGAAAAAAATAATTGATTTAAAACCGCTCAAATGTGAGTCTGACTCGCCAACGAAAGGTTCCGTGTAAAAATAGCAAAAAAAATCATGTTCGTTGTATGGGAGCAACCATTATATTTATTTCATTCTGTTTTTATGTTACGAAGTTTCTTATCGCGCGTTGTAAAGGGGGCTAGACGGAAAAAAATCTTACAAAAAGTGGTCACGACACTTTTTGCTATAGTAACCACTGTGTGTATGTCGTCGCCGGATTGATATTAACAAAACTCAGACACAAAGCCACAACCACGTCGGTGGCAGTGAAAACTCACTGATTTCGCATTGAACAGTGTGGTGTCACGACGATTATTTTTTTACCATCGATTAATTAGTGAAAAAATTATAATAAAAAAAAATCGTAAACTTCGTTACATCCGAGTGTCCCTTGACACTTCTCAATTTTTTTTATTGTTATAGCTGCAATAGAAATACATTATCTGTGAAAATTCCAACTTACTAATTATCATGCTCTATGAGACACAGCCTGGTGGCAGACAGACAGACAACGAATCTTTGTAATAGGGTCTCACTTTTATTCTTTGGGCACGGAACCCTAAAAAATAATTGTAAACAAGCATTTATTATGTAGAATGACGTTAAGAAGCTCGCCAGGATCAGTAGCTCCACATTTTGCCATTGCTTCTTTCGACCATTGCGTCAGTGCTCGCAATTGTCGTGTTCAGTTGTCGAGAGTAGAGTTGTCGGGTCAACCGGATCCAGTTCGTTACGATGTGCACATGATTTTTGTCTATATTTCAAAAAAAAATACTGAACCAATTTTTACAATATTTATAGGGAATTATTTAACATGGAGTTGTGATAATAAATACAACAAATATATATAAATAAATTATACGTATAATAAATCAACAAATAAGGAACAATTAGTCGAATTGATAGCCATAAAAACATTTATTTTCAGATATGCAATGACATTTTTCTTACGCGATAATGGCACTTATGGCCACGCTCTACCACCAGATGAAATATTGCCAACCTGTAGAGAAGCCCTTGCAGGTCTCGTCGAAGTGATGACGGCTAAACCGAAATACGTGAAACTCAGTTTCAATACAGCGTCTTGTTTAGAGATCAAATTTTGTTTTATAATATTTTGTACTTTTATTGTTTTTGTATAAACGCGATTGATTAACTTATTTTGTTTTGTTTCTTCTTCAAAATTTCTATTCACTCATTTATCATAAGCTTTATATACGTATAAACAAAATTTAATATTTAAAAATATGTTTTGGTAATGAAACAAAAATAGTTTCTACTTAGTTTTACTACAGAGTCATTATTTCTACTAGCTATACTAGTCGTGGATGCTGCCTACTTCTCCTGAAGACGCTTCGGTTGCGAAGCAAAACATACGTAGCATTGAAAGTAAATTGTGTGTCGTGTTTGATTGAGTCAGACAATAATATGGTTTTTTGGTGAGATTTGGTAAAAAACTATTGCATTTTTTTAAAATATGGATTTCTGCAAAGTAACGCCTGATTCTATAAATTATTTTGGTTTTACTCACATAAAAACCTTTTTTTACGAGACTGAAAGACAGCGGGATAAATTAATATATTAATATTATGCAGTTTTTACTGTGGTTTGTCCATTGCAGTGTCTATTTCTGCCCTTATAAAATTATTATTTGCCATTGTCGTGTACTGGTTTATAGGATAATGCAGAGTAGACTACTAGAAATTTATTTTCTTAAGATCACAGTCTCGGATTGGTGAACTATTTGTAGCATTAATAAGTGATTGGTTACTTTCAATTCTAAGGCAACTAAAGTCATTATGATTGGTTAATTTTTTTTTTTCATATAGAACTTCTTATGATCTCCTTGTTGAACCTCTTTGTTCTATATCTGATTGTCAAATCATAAAAAGTAACTTATTATTTCATAATACGATACCAATTTTCTTTTTATTTCTTTTTGATTTTTGTATTTTTTATCAAATATCATATGATTTGATTAAAAAATGATTTACGCCGTGATGATATTTACATTTTTGTATATAAATGTTAACTGCGATCCAAAAAGCTATGATAATTACACGTTATTTCAAGCTACGCCAGTTTCTAAAGAAAATCTAGATTTTATTACAAAATTAGAATATTTGTATGGTGCTACGTTTTGGAAGTATCCCGGCAGCATAAATATGCGTGCAGACTTTGTTATACCCCCGGAGCAGAAAGACAAATTCATGAAAGACGCATCTACACGAAAGCTAAAAATTAAAGCCGTCTTAAGTGACGTTCAAAGGTAAAATTTCTTAAAATATTTCCAACATTATTTCAATTTTATTTATTAGCGTGTATACGCTAGCTACTCGACCAACAAGGTGGCTTAGTAAAAAGTGGTTATTTTAATATTACATACAGACACTCCCAATTTGATTTATTTGTTTTTGAAAATTACAGAGCATTTGACGAGCAGACGGTGGCTTTGTATATGAGACATAGAACAGAATCATTTAACTGGAGAAATTATTATCGCTTGGAAGACATTTATAACTGGCTTAATGATTTGAGAGGAAAATATCCGAAAATATTGAAAGTCGAAAGCATTGGGAGGTCCGCACAAAATCGTAGTATAATTATGGCAAGGGTTGCATCACCAAATACTGAAGTAGGGTAAGAATATAAATCACAAGAGAACTGCGAAATCCTGGAGTAGGTTTAGTTAATATATTTCTCACGGCAGGTATCTTACGGGAGAGCTAGATTATCGAGTGCCAAGTATCAAGACTACTACATACTTAACTAGCTCCCTCCAATTCATTCTCTTCATACGAACACACCGGTTTCGGAGACTCTTGGCACCACCCTAGGATATACTATTTTATAATACACGAGCTTATATTATATCTAAAACTTTTAAATTAGCAAATCTTGAATATTTATTTATTAATGCCGGCAATAACGGAAACGGCTTCAACAATTTCGCTGAAATTTGGTATGGGTCTAGGTATTTCGATAACCACGAAATCTATACAAATATGTTGATAGTACTTGGTGTAAAATAGTACCGATTCCAGTTTCGTAGAATTACCGTCAGATGGCATTTTTAAAGCGAAAAAAAAGAACTACCAAGTCGTCGAATGTCATTCATAATGTATATCTATTTTATCAATCTTTTGTCTATGATTCTTGAGTAATAACAAAATTTAAAAATACTTGATTGCCAAGGAAAAGTTCCTTTTGGTTTATTAGTAGGAATCCCAGCATTACGTTGCCCGCCTTCGTGATACAGAGCATTATAAATATGTGTGACATATGTTTGAAGGGACGGAAAGTACATGACCTGAGTCATACCGAAAAATTTTTACAAATTGTAGCCAATATTTTGAACCATCTCAATGAACTATCAAACAATAAATCGTTTTACAATCGGTCCATTCTTTTTTTGAGGTACGATGCTACTATAGATAAACTTATAACACCTCATCCTTTTTGTATCGGGAGTTAAAAAGGGGATACTGGTAGGTTTTGCGCGTCAGAAAGTTGCTTGTAGTCTTCTTTTGTATTGTTTTATGTGTTGATAAAGATTCAAATTCTATGTTTGTTATTTCAGCAGCCCCAGGACAAAAGTAATCGTAGAAGGTGGTATACACGCCCGAGAATGGATATCCATTTCATTCGTCACATATTTCTTAAATGAACTACTGAAAGCATCAAGTGCCACAAATTCAAAACACGAAAAGATTTTTAAAATGTATGAATGGTATTTCCTACTCGTGGTTAACCCAGACGGCTATGAATATTCACATAAAAAGGTAAAAAGTCAATTTGCAAAAGTAAGTAAAATTTAAAAGTATTATTAACAGAGAAGAAACAATATTTTAGTAATCGCTTTTTAGTCGAGCATAGTAGTCGTCGACTTCGTCACACGAGGTTCCGGGTTCGATTAATATAGTTATTAGGCAAGGCATAGGCGACTTATTGCATTAATGTTGTCGGTTTGACCGAAAAACTTAACATTTTTAGGGATTGTATTATTATAAAATTACATGATAATTAGTTATCACCAATTATATTTGAATACCTTTTAACAAAATAAACAAATATTACAGTATTTGTTTATCCCCGATGGAGTAGGCAGAGGTAAATACTTTTGCACTCATGATTAGCCGACCATCAGGTCTCATGATCTGCAAGGTGGTAAGTCCTTCGCCATATAGAGTTTTCCCCGTATTGATCTGGGTTCTCTATATATATATCTATGTAGAATAGAACATCTGCCTTCCTACCGAGCATCTCGTAAGAGGCGAGCATAGGTTTACTCCCAACCTGACCACTGGTGGTAGAGTGCTGTGCAGCAACTCGTCCGGGTAGGGATCCACGATCTTACCTATTCCTGCCGCAATAATGACATTGTCGTGTTCCGGTTGGAAAAGTAGGGTAGCCGGTAGACTTGCATATAAGGTCAAATAGCCTGGACACAGGGCAGCGGCGCACCTACAAAAACTATGGTGTCTATAGGTCACGGTTGTCTCTTACTTTTGATGAGGGTTATATGTTTGAAACTAACTGTGTCCCGCGACTTCATCTGCATTTTTATTTAAATTTTTTTTCTACGTATTTTTCCAGAATATTAAGGTATAATTATACCAAGTTTCATCTAATCGAACCGTTAGTTTTCACGTGATGCCTGAACATACAGACAGACAGACAATTTTTTTTTAAATCACATATTTGGGTTTGGTATCGATCCAGTAACACCCCCTGCTATTTATTTTTTCAATATTTTCAATGTACAGAATTGAATTAAAAAAAAAAACATTATTACTGTATATTTTACGCTGGTGGGGTCAAGGACACGTGCCTAAATTCACTAACTAGCTACAGGATGTGATATATTTTAATCAATAGACTTCACGATCAAAACGAACCTCTCGAAGCCATAATTGGCACTTAGAATTAGATGCTTTTGCCAATGGAAATTGGCCCGCTCCAACGAGTTCATGCATATTGATACAATGTAATGAAGCGTTAACGCCATTTCCATAAAAATATCGCAACCCACATAAACGTATTATTTTTAACCGAAGTCAATAGGAAGAGGTTCTTAATTTCACGAACAAATCTGTATTTTTTTGGTCCGTTATTTACGCGTACAAGAGCGGACTTATTGCGAAAAATAGCAATAATAGGTAGGTAGTTTTACATATTTTGATAAAATACATTATTTGTGTTAAAACATATTAAGAAGTAGTTAGTGAGACAATGTATACGACACAGTGAGTCAAGAGCTAAGGAAGTGTATCTTCGTAAAGCTACTAGATACTAGATACAGCTCTGGCGTACCGCACGTAAGTTACAATTACAAGTTTATGTGTCTATGTGCGTGTGTGCGTGCGTGCGTGCGTGCGTGTGTGTTCATATATGTGCGCGTGTATTTACATATGCATGCATGTTGGGTGAGTGTGATTTAGAACAAGTACTGTTTTTTTATTTTATATTTATTAATGCTAAAGTTAATTATAGGTTATCCTTTTTTACGTTTATATTTACTAAGTTAGAGAAATTCATTGGTACATTTAGGGTTTTGAACATAGACTACTATCGAAATGGAAGTTTGAAGCCTCTAACTACGGAGACTCTTTATAAACATGTTATTAGTTACGTGTATTGATATTATTAAACACAATTGTCCGACAAAAGTCGTATATGTATTGGAACATCTTCGAGGGACACAATCATTAATTAAAAGACAGCAGATGTTCGAGGAAACTCGCAATTAGTCTGGAAAAGTACGAGGCGGAGTGAAATGAGAGTCCTGAGGGAGATACATTTCTACACCGTCTAACTTACGGACAGTCGTCGATAATTTATCTGATAATAGCGCAGGGTGGACAGATAACTTCAATTTATTTTGTAATTATAACTATTTAACCCCAGAGGAAAAATAGGGATGGTTTATTTCAGTCTCTTTCTATCTGTCCATGTATTATGGGATTTTTTTCTGTTTGAAAGATGACATGATCGAGATAGGTCTTAATTATAGTATATTGCTTGGGCGTTCCCAGAAGAGATTTTTTTTTGTATTTTCAAAAACAGGTGTCTAACCTAAAGTAAAATCTAAAATTTTGTTGGTAGGTATATTTGAGCTCGAAGGCTAGAATTCTCTGGAATTCCCAAAAAACAATAGAATGCCTGTTAGTCAATTAAGTATTGGAGGATTTTTAATTTTGTTTATCTAATATGATATGTCTAGCTGGCTGGTTTATTAACCAATCAAATCACTAATATTTATATATTTTTATTTTATCGTACACGATGCCTTTCATTAACCAATCACAGCTGTACTTGATGGTTTATATAATTTTGGATTGGTTGAAAGAAATCCTTTTGTGCATTTTCTTTTGTCACTATTTTTAACCATAAGTTTTGTGTACAATAAATTATTAAATAAATAATATTAACCCTTGACTACCTGACCCTAATTTCTTATACATAGTTATGTATAGTTATGTGTTAGGTAGTTACCTGCAGGGAGTCCCTCAGACTCCCATACCTTGAACTCTTAATATAAAAAACTATGATATATATATGAATGAATTGAAACAAACAAGTTATGACATAAAGGTTCCTTTATTTATTAAAACTAAAAAAAATATATAACCTTGCAGTCTTTACTTAAAAACTATATATTTTTTTTATAAAATACGATATTTCTTATCAAAAGTTTAACATTTTTATTAAATGAGATTATAAAAAAATGATTAAAATTAGGAACTATTTTCACAAAGCCTTTTAAAGTTTAGCGACTAGACAATATAATCTAATATGAATATTTGAAGAAAAAGAAAACTTTCAAAGGACAGACATTTTTCCAATTTAAAATACTAATAACGTAAAAACATACCCTCTTTTTAATTTTGTCGGTTGAAAAGTAGCCTATGTCCTTCCTCAAGGTCTACTCTATCTCTGTATATTAGTAAGGATTCTATTTAATGCCTACCCTATCTAATCTACTCAAAAGGTTAGATAATATACAAATCTGCACCTATTTTATTCTTAATAACAATACTTATTGTAATGATATCATTTGGTTATATTGTCAACATAACTAAACACGTATTCTAAATGGCAGCTCAATCGGACATTATGAATTGGATCAATTTCAGCTTGTAAAGATAATGAATGAAAATTTTTTTCTCATGATTTTTCCTTTCAGCCTCTTTTGGCAACATTAACAAAATTTCTTTCATTCTAGCAACATTCTTTTTTATTTAGCTACTGGTATAATCTGTTTTTAGCAACTTTTTCCATAGGCAAGGTGGCAACACTACCTTGCAAACAATGGCGCCTTGCTGAAAAGTGAAAACGTAAACGGAAAAGAAATTAGAGAGTGGTACTGGTGTCATTGATTGTTTAGCGTATAGTGACTACTACTAATACAAATACGTGTTTTTTTAGTTATGCAAATTAGTATTCTACTTAATTAATAAAACTTATAAAAAAAAAATTTAAACTATGTCTGTTCCAAGTGAAACCCAAAGACCTTTTCGACTGTACGTTACTCATGTGGATGGAGAAGGATGTTTCCTAAGGATAAGTGGACAGCTGGATCAACAAACTCCTTTAATGATAGAAAGTCTTTTTAAAACTGCTCGCGATAACTTGGAAAAAGGCGTCGGTGCAGTTCCGCCGGCAGCTATTCGTGAAGGTATCATTTGTGCTGCTAAATATAAAGATGGGGAGTACTATAGAGCAAAAATCATAAATACTACGAATCTAACGACTGGATTAGTTGGTGTACATTTTATTGATTACGGTAACAAAGATATTATATCTCTAAGCACAATTCGTTTTTTGAATAACTATGATCCTATGTTTCTTCAATTACGTGGCCAAGCCACTGATTATTATTTAGCTCGGGTAATGCATCCATCTCGTCGTTGGGAAGAACCAGTTTTACTAAAACTTCAAAATATTCTGTGTAATGTTGAACATCCTGCTGCAATTGAAGCACAAAGTACATTGCCAATTATATCTATTCAATATAAAGGAAATGATCTCTCTACTTATTTAGTTTCTAGTAGATTTGGTATAACGGTGGCCATAGCTAAGCAGGAGGTTATGTTGATGCAAATGTCGGAAAACCCTCAAGGTGTCCCATGGTCTCCAACTCTAATAAATGACATACCAGCACCATTTCCAGAGCATGTGCCATTTTTAATCAATCAAAGTTTCCCTAATCCTGCACTAGCGATGAGGTTAAATCAGAATGTGGGTGCACCATTTAATGGTGCTCAAAACCCGCCCACTTCTATAAGTCAAAGACTGGTAGTTAATAAAGTAAATAGGAATGTTGGGAATCTTCGACCTGTCCGGCAACCTCAACAAGTGTCTCCTCCTGGGTCTATATCTACACCTAGTTCTACAGCATCATCTCCTCCCATTACAAATAAACCTGCATCACCGAAAAGATCTACAACCTATAAAAGTAGATTATTGGAAGTTAATTCTCAACACAAAGTATTTGTATCATATGCTGAAGATGGGCCTGAGTTATTTGCGGTACAGCTTGTAACAGATGCTAAGAAACTTCAAGATATGATGGACGATATAAATAGAAGACCTCACAGCAGTCTGAAAGAACCACCCATGATTGGTACTGTGTGTCTGGGTCGGATGTCTGGTGATCGTATAATATGTAGAGCAATAGTGATGAACTTATCAGGATCTCAATGTAAGTTGTTCTTTGTTGACTTTGGAGATACAGAGATGGTTTCATACTATGACATCTTTGATATTCCTGAGGAATTTGTAAAGCCAAATGTCTTTGCAATGAGATTTTGTTTATCTGGTGTGAAAAAATTAGAAAAGAGTCCTCATTTGAATGAAGCTTTTAAACAGCTTGTCAGTGGAAAAGTTTTAACATTACGTGTGGTTTCCCCTGAAGGTCCACCATTGATACAATATGGAGAGTTATTTTTAGACAATAATAATGTTTTGGACTTACTAATGGCTAACATGAAAGACAAATTACATTTTAAATGGATGGGCATGTTGACTTTGGGAAGTAAACATTCTGTGTTAGTCTCATATGTAGATAGTTGTATCAAATTCTACATCCAGCTCTCAGAACATATAGATGAGCTAAATGCTGTAATGGATGCTGTTAAAACCCATTGTGAAAATAGTTCACCTCCTGGAGAGCTTCCAGTAGGTGCAGTATGCTGCGCTCGATTCTCTGATGATGCAAATTGGTACAGAGCAATGGTGATAGACACAAGGGGTGATAAGGCAGTGGTGTCTTATGTGGATTATGGCAATGAACAAGAGGTTGCTCTATCTGATTTGAGGAGTATAACACCAGATTTGGTCAAGCTACCAGCTCAGGCAATGAAATGTGCTCTAAAGGTATGTTTTATTTGATAAGAATCTTATTTTTTTAAATTGAATCTCTAGAACAATTTAAAAAATATTAAATTACATTTTTAGAACAATTTTAAGTATGCAAACTTAACAATGTATAAGACAAAGTTGTGTTTGTCTTATACACTACTAATTTACACCATTTATAACTTAAGAATGACTGAACCAATTTTATTTTTTTTAATATTTAATTGCGCACATACATATAATAGAAAATAGAAGTATAATATCACATATAGAGAGGCCAGGCTTAACTTAGAGATTTCTTACAACTAACCCAGTAACAAATAATAACAAAACTTAATTATGTTTTTAGAAATGTGTCCGTAATAGGATAATGACCAATGAAACTTGAAAACTTAAAAAAAAAACTACATGAGTTTTAAATAAATTTACTTGCATTTTGTGATGTGTGACTCATTGACACAATAATATTAAGCGTTTCATCAATTTAACCATTAATCACAAATTTTTTATCGTAACAGGGTTTTGAAAATAAGCCAATCGAAACTAAGTCCTCAAATCAGTTGGAAATGTTAGCACTGGAGAAGACTCTGATGGCTCAAGTGGTGGGAGTGTTGTCCAATGATACTATGCTCGTTACTCTGGTCAATGACACTGTTGTACCGCCTCTGGATATAGCAAAACGGATGAATCAGCTGTCTCAACCTCGGAGTAATGTTGAAGTAAGTGTTATCGTCTTAATCATTACATATAAATAATGTAGACCATTGTGGTAATCTGTTGTAGTAAATTATAAAAATTACATGTTTCTTTAAATAATCAGTGCATTGGTATAGATTATTTAATATCCCATTAGTGCACTTATTCAGTATTGTTTCCTATGATAATGTCAGTGCTTACTACTTATTTTTGTCCCAATTTGAAGGTTAGGGTAGCCGATAAACATATTTAAGGAAGGAGTTCAAGGTTCCACAGCCTAAAGTTGGAAATATACAGTTTACATCTTTGGTATCTGTTTATTTCCTACCATCAGTAACAAAAGTAATTTTAAGACTAAAAAATAAATAATTAACAACAAATACTAAAATGTAGAACAAAGTAAATATTTAAAGGAGCTCTAATATTCAACAAACTTAGATCGAGTGGCCAAAGTACCCCACTCGACCAAAGTTACCCCTTGTAGTTGGATACCCCTACTCATATTTAGATTGCGGAAAAGACGAGTAGTTGCGGGATATATCATCAGATATTTATTCACATACTAATATCCTAATTTTTAAATTGTTTTTATATACAATAGATTTGGTACAGAACCCTTTGTGTGCAAGATTACCAAGATTTTGTTTGGTTTTTTGCAATTATATTTTAAATAGTGATCAGTAATACAGTTAGAATAATACTCATGATTTTGGTAAAATTATTAGGTAAAAACGCCACCAGGACGGAAAGAATCTCAAGAAAACTTCAGCTCCCCGGAAAGTGTTACTTCAGATGACAGCAAAAAGAAGAACTACCGTCGCGAAAAGAGCTTCAAGGATGAACGAAAGCCAAGAGATGGAGAAGAATTTGGACAACGTGGGAGCAGTTTCCGTGGCAGGTAATATAACGCATAAAGATTAGTGACAGTAAAAAAAATATTGTCATGCCCATAGTCCTGAAGGGGTAGGCATAGGCAAAGAGCATATGCACCTACAATTAGCCGACGATATAATGGCTGAAATGATGATGATGGATGTAACGCACAATCTCTTGGCTATAGTCTCAAACATGTCGACATAAATACCAAATATTTTTACTCAACCAAGTTGGAACCATATAACATATATGATGAATGTTTATTCATTATATATGTATTGTATATGTATATATTGTATGAAACAAAATACATGCATAGTTGCACAATTTCTATCTTACCAGTATTTCGCCTGCGAATTTTTTCGGATTTATAATATTTATTGCATAAATACATACCCTGTTTTTAATGTAGTCAGTTAAAAAAAATAGCCTATGTGTTATAAGCTATCTTACTATAAAATTTCATCCAAATCTGTCCAGTAGTTTTTTCCCTGACAAACATATATCCATACTTTAAAAATTATCGCGTTTATAACATTAGTAGACAGATTTTTATAATTTTCGTGTTTTTTATGTTTAATCGTTCAAAATATGATAATAACTATTAAAACATGAAAAATTGAGAAAAAAATCGCACGTCACGGGCCGGGCGGGACTAAGTTCGCCGGAACAGCCAGTGTTACGTATAAACAAATTGTTCGCGACAAGCAACAAACAACAGTGAACTGGAAATCCACGCCGTATAAAATCTCGGTTAAGTTTTTACACCATTCAAAAAACATAATAGTACCCTGAGTCATCTGGCCTTCATCCACGGTCTTTGAACCTAAACTTCTTAGTTGCACCGAGATCTCAAAACACATAACATGTATACACAAAAATATAGGTAAATATATTTTTGGGCAGCCACTAAAACGAATTACCGTTTTTAATTACGGCAATTGTAGAGTATTTTGTGAAATTAAATTGTTGTTGATTTTTTTTTTGTACCGGTGTCTCATTAGCACACTGTAACTGTTTTGTGCTTTTTTTTTATTTCTGTGACTTTGAGGATACGGAAATGACGTAGATTTCATTTGAACAGAGATCAGAAGGAAGGCTTCGAAAGATCCGGCAGCGGTCGGTTTCATGACAAGTTCGGCGGCAAACAAGATAGAGGTGAACGGTAAGTTTTTATGGTCTTTGATTTTTTTTTAGTCTATGCTTAGAACAAAATAATAGGATGCTGGTTAGAATAATATAGATATTATTAAGTCTATGTACGGTAACTAAACTTTTAGATACATGCTGTCTTTTTCCAATGAAATAAAAAATGAAAGAGAAAGAACATTTTCGTTATGTCAAATTAGTTAAAACGCAATAACTTGTACGTCTAATATAGACTAAACTTTATAAATGTCACGTACTTATCTCACAGGACTTAAAAGTGTTTTGTCTCTTTTCTTTTCCTTGCGTTAAAAGAAGAACTAGTTATTGGATTTATCTTTAACAAAACACTACATAGTTTAATGAAGTGTGGTACAGAGTTAGATTTCGCTTGTCCGCAAGAATACTGTATTAACTCTAAAAAGGTACTTTTCAGAAACAGTATTTACACTTTTTCTTATGGTAGAACCGAATCTATGTATCATTAATAGATAATACTATGTGGTAATTGATTAATTCAAGGCATAGTCGATTTTATGTAATGGTGACGGACTTGTCACCTGTTACATCATGGGGCCTAATATCGTCGGCTAATCGAGGGTGTATAAGTATGTGCCTCTACCTAAACCTTTGCGGATATGAGGGTATTTATTTTTATTATGACGATATTTATAATTATTATTTCGCTGTATTTATAACCGCAGTGTTATTTAATAGTATCGTTGTCTTAACACCCATAACAATAGAAAATATTTCGCTTACTTAGGGGTCACGTTTATCCGTGTTACTTCTTTGTTCAGGGTTTTATTTGCTTTTTTTTAAATCTATACATCTATAGTCTATACAAATAAATAAAATTGTAGTCTGTATGTAATATTAAAATAACCGCCTTTTAATTAATGCATATGTATGATTACAAGGCATATACCAAAATGGTATTTTTGTCTGTCAGTCTCTTTGTACCCGCTTATCTCTGAAACGGCGGGACCGATTTTGACGGGAGTTTCACTGGCAGACAGCTTATTTAATAAGGAACGGCTTAGGCTATTTTTTATTATTTTAGAAATGTATAGATAAAAACGCGGACGTAGTCGCATACATAGCTAGTGTATGTACATATGACTTGATGATAAACAATTTGCTTACTTATGGATTACATTTTAATCCTTGTAATTTGTTCGGGGTTTCATTTGCTTTCTCGTAATATCTTCAACAGGGCTAGGATGCGTAACTAGATGATTAATAAAAAGATAGATTTAATCCCATATGTAACCAAAACTATTAAATTACAAGTTCGCTCGCGCATTCGCTAAAGAAGGTTTTTTAAAAAAAATGTCCTTAAAAGGACGTAAGAAGTAAAATAATAAATGTTGATAAGAAACTCCACGCGGATTAAGTTGCAGGCAAAAGTTAGGGAACTTCAAATACCGGATATGTGCGAGTCGGACTCGCATATGAAGGACTCCGTATCATACCTTCTGTCTATAAGCATTGAAATAAACTATGACGTTTAACACATACAATTCCGTTTCAGTTGTTTATCTTGAAGTGGATATGTAACTAGTAGTAGAAGATCCGAAATTTTGCACCGAGCTGATAATAGAATAAAACTTATTTTATAATAAATTTAGTATATTAGAGAATATATTAAAAATG